>JAODPA010158631.1:0-14396 GCA_025585075.1 Nepenthes mirabilis
TGCATGTTTTGATAAGCATTAAACTCATTTTAATAATGTTTTAAAATCTATTTCACATTAGCAAGCTTAGATATCTTATAAGACTAGATAGAAAACTATTCAAGGTAAATAGTTTAGAATGTTTTATGTATATGTTTAGGCTTCTATATAGATTTGGATATTGTCATTTAAGAATTGAATTTAAGTTGCTACTGTATGTGTATTTGAATTATAGGTATATTTTTTCCTTGTAGCATATTTTCAGTTGAGCAGGTACTATAGATTTGGGCTACTATATATTTTCCTTGTATAGTTTAATCATTCTTAGGACCACAATAGTTATATTTTTAATTGTTGTTGTACGTTTTGGTTTACAATGTCTGGTCAAGATTTTGAATTAGACCTTGATTTTAGTTAAGCTTTATTTTCATATTATTACATTACCTACATTACATGCAATATAACATGTCCCCAAGTTAAAACCTGTAACTTTAATTTCATTAGCAAAGGTCTAGCAATCAGATAAAGATATTTGAAGAAAGCCTCAGCTAAACCATTTTAAGTATGCATAGGAGTAACATGATATTCAATATTAATTTAATTGACATATTATAATTATTAAAAACTTTAAATATAGTTTTTTGATAAGTAAGTAAATTGAATTGAAATAAAAGAAAAATAAAATCTGTATTCTATCTTCAAGTATTTTTTTGACTTAAAGAAATAATAGAGATGCTGGGGTATATCCCAAGCAATATAAACATGTCACGAAAAACCAAAAAAAACGTAAAATACAACCAAAGAACATCCGCCTAAAACCTACAATCTATCCACAAAAGTCAATCAACCAGTTGACCAGTATAAACTACCCTCTTTTGTTTTAAGGGTGCTACCGGGCATAGTAACCATCCCGTCATTGCACCCATACCAGCAATTCTGCATCATCCTGGCCAAAGCGATACCGGTAAAGTTGCAAAACTGACAAAATATCCATCCTTGCACATGTGCTGCATGTTGGTGTAGACTAGTCAACAGGAAGGCCGCCACCTTGATTCATTCCGGGCAAAGAGACCATACCGAACAGATCACCCAATCCGACATTCTGCATCATGGAGGACGAAAGTTGCGAACCAAATTGCAAGACCAGCATTCTCAGCATATTGAGAAAATCGGGCGCAATGTCATCCCAGTAGATTATTACATCAGAAAATCGGGCAAAATGCCATTCCCACAATATGTAGCATACCGAAAAAAAAGCAAACCGGGCAAGATCCTCAAACTGGTCAATTGAACCATTCCAAAAATTGCACCATTCAGCAAATTGGGCACAGTGACCATCCCATCATTGCACCCATACCATCTCGACAGAATATTGCATCAGAAAATTGAGCAAAATATCATCCCGACAATTTGTAGCAGACCGGGCAAGATCCTCATACCGGTCAATTGAACCATTCCAAAAATTGCACCATATCAGTAAACCAGACACTGTACACATATAGCAATATCTCCATCAGCTTCAACTTCTAACCTGATATCGGCAATCAGCAACCAGTAGAAACAGTAAGGGACGGTTAACAGTTATATGATTAACTGTACACATATAGCTGCAGGGCTTAAATGTAGCCGTATAATGGTCGAGAGCTGCAGACCTTAAATGTCACCGGTTTTTCAATGAAAATGAATTTGAAAACAAAAGCATGTTTTTCGAAATCTAATTGCACGATTTTGGAATCTGTTTTGCATTGACTCCAGTCATGTTTTATGAAGCTGTCTGCATGTACGCCTTTATTGTATTCTGTCTGTTTGCTACTCATGATTATGCATGATTTACGCATGAGTACTTTGCTGAGCTCCCAAGCTCACCCCTTCTATTTTTTAGATAATGAAGATGGTGATGACGAGTTCATGCCGCATGAAAAGAATGAGGTCCGGAGGTCTAGATAGGCAGAGTAGCTGGCCGGAACATAAGCAGCGAAGGAGCAAAAATTGATGTACTCTCTTTTGATTATTTTGGGAAACATTTTGTAGGACACTTCCACTGTGAAAGTTGTGAAAGATTAATGAATATTAGTATACTTCCGTACGATGTTGTGGATTGAGAAATTTATGACTCCTAGTATGACGGACCGGCCTTTTTCACCACATAGGACCTCCGTCAAGCCTAAATTCCTTACCTTAATTTAGAATTAATAGATAATAATTAAGTGGATATAAAAATTTTTCTTTTCTTTCACACATAGGATTTTATGTTGCCGAAGTACAGGAGATGCTTTCTAGACATATCAATCCCAGTATCCAAAGAGTAATCACGGAAACATGCTAACATTAATAGGTTCATAATAGCGGAATAATTTTACAAGTTTTCTCAAAACATCAAAAGGAAAAAGATAAATAAAGCTCTTCCTAGATCAGCTCCGGCCAGTTATGTCATCAAGCTACATCACAAGGTCTTACTCAACTTCGTCCTCCATAAGCCTTTCATCATCTAAAAATAGCAAGAATGAGCTAAAAAACCCAACAAAATACTCACATGCAGAAAACAGAAATCATATATATATATATAAGCGGGTCAAAATAGAGATTCATAACATAACTTAGCATACGAAAATCAACATGTCGTTTCTTCTTTAGTTCGGAATTTCCTTATTCTTTTCTTCTTATCTTGACTTTTGTAAACTCATAAAAACCATTGAAAATTCTTATCATCTTAGGGACCGGACGGGAGCGGACAACATCGAGGATGGGTTGTGTGTAACCCTACAACCTAAAGCCGTATCCCCTCATTATGCTCTCCGGGGCGGGAAGTAATGCCTTTAACCCAACATACGGGGCCGTAGTGCATGGTTCTTATGCCACCAGAAAGTCCCCTCCCATGGCCCAGGAGGCAATCCTCGAGTGTCACTCCAATATCCTTCATCCATCTTTAACAGCAAGTTTAATGGAGACTCGGTTCATAGTTCATATCTTTTAATGTCCATGCATCATAGTTCAGAAGTCGAAAGTCGTAGAGTTCCACTTGCTGTCCGGATTACATGCATTGTTCCATGTTCATATAAATAGGCCGGAGTTCTTTTTCATATAGAGGGCCGGAGTTCCAAAAGCCGGAGTTCTTTACAAAGCCGGAGTTCTTTTACATAAAAAGCCGGAGTTCCAAAAGCCGGAGTTCTTTTCAAAATGTTGAGTTCTTTTCTGAAATCCGAAGTTCTTAAAAGTCGGAGTTCCTTTAAATCTGGAGTTCTAAAAACCGGAGTGATTTTTCTTTAAAATCCAGAGCTCTAAAACCGGAGTGACTTTTCTTTAAAAATCGGAGCTCTAAAACCGGAATGATCTTTCTTTAAAAGGACAGAGTGCTTTTTCATCAAAATGCCGGAGTTCTTTTTTCTTAAACGGCCGGAGTGCTCTTTCTTCAAAGGACGGAGCTCTTTTTCGTAAAAGGATGGAGTGCTTTTCGTAAAAGGACGGAGTGCTTTTTCTTTAAAAGGATGGAGCTCTTTTTCGTAAAAAGATGGAGTGCTTTTCTTTTCAAAATCTGAAGTACTTTTCTTTTCAAAATTCGTAGTGCTTTTCCGGAGTATTTTTCTTTTCAAAATCCGGAGTGCTTTTTCTGTTCAAAATCCGGAGTACTTTTCTTTTCAAAATCCGGAGTGCTTTTCCGGAGTATTTTCTTTTCAAAATCCGGAGTGCTTTTTCTTTTCAAAGGGACGGAGTACTTTTCTTTTCAAAGGGACGGAGTACTTTTCTTTTTCAAAGTCCGGAGTGCTTTTCGGTTAAGAGTACGGAGTGCTTTTCTATTCACAATCCAGAGCTCTTCAACCGGAGTTCAAATTCCACACTCACATGGCCGGTTTCGAATTCAAATTAGAGCCGATTTTCATTTCAAGTGCTCATGGACGGTTTCGAATTCAGCTGCACACGGCCGGTTTCGTATGCGACTTAGGGCTGGTTTCAAAATCAAGTGTTCTCGGCTGGTTTCGAATTGAAGTACACACGGCCGATTTTGATTTCTAAGTGCCAAAAGCCGATTTCGATTTCTAAGTGCCAAAAGCCGATTTCGATTTTTAAGTGCCAATGGCCGACTTCGATCAAAAGCCGATTTCAATTTCAATTCTAAGTGCAGCAGTGCCGATTTTGATTTTTAATACAGCAAAACCGAATCATCAAAGTCCGAAGTTCTTTTTACGGAAAAACCGGAGTCCTGAAAGCCAGATTTCTATGCAATTACCAAAGTTTATATAATTTGATAATTAAGCAGAACATCAGGATTTCTTTTTAACATGCAACTTAGAATAATTCTTTACTAAATCAGATGAACAGAACCCATTTCATACATAAACAAACTTCATACATATTATAACATCAGTTCATAAAAATATCAGATAAAAGAACAGAACAACTTCATACATACTAAAACATAATTTTTATAAGAATAACGCAAAAATGCATAATCTTGACTTTAAAATAAGGTGAGTACTCTTGCCTGGATTCCTTTTTACTTTGCCTTGAAATTTTGCTCTTTCTTTGCTAAAAAACTTTTACTAAGTGTCATTTTCTGATGCTTCTCTAGTCTTCATTTATAGCCCTTAGGTTTGGTGGCCGTCATTTATGACATTTCCCAAAGAGTGTCATTTATGATATTACATTTTCAAAATATTTTGTGATTAGCTAGATTATTTATGTCGTGCATTCCCGAAGTGTTTCCTCATTAATTTTTCCTTGACCGGATTTAATCCAGCATTCACACTTTGGCTTCACCAACATCATCACTCCGGCTCCTTCATCAATATCAACTTCGGCCTTTCTTCTTCCATTATCTACTCCGGCCTCAACATACAAAGTTACTTCAGCCTCACTTCACACACAATGCACTCTTCAAGGTCGGTTTATACCTTACGGCCGGTTTGAAAATTCACTTCTAAGCCGATTTCAATTTCATAATCAAGGAGCCGGTTTTCTTCTCACAAGGCCGGACTTGATTTTCATCAAGTAAAAGCCAGACTTGATTTTCATCGAGGAAATCTGGACCTCTTTTCATCATGCAAGGGTCAAACTTGATTTTATGTTAAGGCCAATTTACTTTTCTTATTACCTTTTTTTGGTCAACTGGCGTTGACCGAATTATAAGGAATTGATGACTAGAAATTTCCAATGTTTAAAAATCTGGGTCGTTACTCCTAGTGGCATCTCAGTTTATTTTCGGGACCTTCATATCCGATCGACCTCGCCTTGGCCGATCGAGAGAGAGAAACCATGACACTTGGCCACCAACTCACGAAGTTGGGCCTTACGTGATCCTATGCACGCGATGTATGTATATATAAAAGAGAAGAAAAAATTTGAAGTCCACCTTTTTAACCAGAGTTTATGACCGGTTTCGATCGACGGGTGGCCGCATGCGGTGGAATGTGGCCGGTCCGTCACAAACCAGCACATAGGGAGGAAGAAGCAACACACTACGGACACCGTTATTAGTTTTAGTGACAGTGACCTGGCATATGTAGTTTTCCCCATGCAGACCCCTTTGTTGTATTTGCACTCGTTTTCGACGATAGCGTTAACTACCAGATGAAACAAGTATTTATTGACAATAAAAGTTCTCGCGATTTGCTTTATCTCAATACATTTTTTAAACTTAGTTTAAAAAAAAGTCAATTAAAACCTATAGAAGGCCCATTGTACGACCTTGACAACGAACCGGTGCCCGTTTAAGGGACGATTCAATTAGAAGTCACCCTAGGAACGTACCCAAAAATGACAAGTCGTACACTTACCTTCTTGGTGGTCGGCTTGCCCTCTGTATACAATGCAATATTGGGCCGGCCATGACTAACAGTGTTCGGAGCCGTCACTTCAATGCCACACCTCAAAATTAAATTTCCAATGCCATACGGTGTTCGCAAAGTATAGGGTAACCAGTTACTGGACGGACATGCTACATGTCTCAAATTCCTCCTAACGACAGCACAAGAGCGGTAGGAGAACTTGACCATCGAGACAAAACGACCCTGTAGCAGGCGTAGTCCGGTGAGGCAATCGACCAAGTCCCATTGAATTTGGAAGATCCAGAAAAGTGCATACGAATCGGCAGCTCACTCACCGATGCATTGCGCGAAGAACTGATCACATTCCTTAAACGGAATGCTGACATATTCGCATGGATTCCCGCTAACATGCCTGGGATTTCAG
This sequence comes from Nepenthes mirabilis, assembly GCA_025585075.1. Taxonomy (NCBI): domain Eukaryota; kingdom Viridiplantae; phylum Streptophyta; class Magnoliopsida; order Caryophyllales; family Nepenthaceae; genus Nepenthes; species Nepenthes mirabilis. The sequence continues at coordinate 6,166 of JAODPA010158631.1, forward strand.
ACCGGGTAATTGTCCACAAGTTGGGCCTTGACCCGGACTGAAAACCCGTCAGGCAAAAGTGGAGAAATCACTTAGTAGAAAAGTTGATCACCATCCGGGAGGAAGAAAAGAAACTACTAGATGCCGAATTCATCAGAGAGGTCCAATACCTTGATTGGCTCTCCAACGTAGTCCTGGTAAAGAAGAGCAGTGGGAAGTAAAAAATGTGTGTCGATTTCACTAACGTTAACAAAGCCTGCCCAAATGATAGCTTTCTTTTACCCAGGATTGACCTGCTGGTAGACTCGACGTCCGGATATGAGCTGTTGAGTTTCATGGATGCCTATTCGGGCTATAACTAGATTCGGATGAGTTCAGAGGACGAAAAGTATACCTCTTTTATGACAAACCAGGGGACTTACTATTATAAGGTGATGCCCTTTGGACTGAAGAATGCAAGAGCCACCAACCAGCGGCTGGTAAACAAAATGTTTAAGAAACAGATCGGCCTCAATATGGAAGTCTATATTGACGACATGCTCATTAAGAGCAGAACCACAAGCGACCATATTCGTGATCTGACAGAGTCATTTGAGGTGCTCCGTGAGCATCAAATGAAGCTGAATTCGACTAAGTGCGTCTTCGGGGTAGCCTCGAGAAAATTCCTGAGTTGCATCATCTCCCAACTAGGGATGAGGCAAACCCAAAGAAAATCAAGACCCTCACGGACATGGCTCCCCCATGAAGCATCAAGGATGTCCAGTGACTAACTGGACGATTGACAGCCTTGTCCAGCTTCCTAGCGAAGTCTGGTGACAAGTATTAGCCATTCTTTAAGGCTCTAAGGGGAATAAAATCAAACGGGTTCCAATAGACAATAGATTGCCAAGCGACCTTCAATGAGTTGAAGTAATACCTGGCTAGCCCGCCGTTACTAACATCACCTAAGGGCAGAGAAGAGTTGTACCTCTACTTGGTGGTGTCAGAGGTGTCCATCAACTTCGTCCTTGTGCACCAAGACTCCGATACCCAACGGCCGATCTACTATATGAGCAAAACACTGACTGACCAAGAGACGCACTACCCGCACACAGAAAAGTTGACCTTAGCTCTCATATTCTCTACGCGAAAACTAAGGCCCTACTTTCAGGCACACCGCATCATAGTTCTCACTGACCAGCCTCTAAAGAGCATACTCCAGAGACCTGATGTTTCTTGATGGTTTGTAAAGTGGGCTATCGAATTCGGCGAGTTCGACATTAAGTTCTTACCTAGGCCAGCCATAAAAGCACAGGCTCTGGCCGGCTTCATTGTCGAGACCATGACTCCAGTTGTCGAAGAGCAGCCCTCAGAGAATGCGGAACAATGCATGGAGGCTCTAGAATGGGTACTCCACATAGACGGATCATCTACAGATACAGGCAGTGGAGTGGGGGTGGTTTTCACGACCCCTGACGAGTTTGAGTTGAAATACCCCTTAGACTCGACTTCCCTACCACCAACAATGTTATCGAATACGAAGCCCTGCTTGTCAGGTTAAGATTAGCAAAAGAGTACTCAGCCAAGTGACTGACTGTTTACAGCGATTCTGAGCTAATCGTCAACCAGGTTAATGGAAATTTCAAGGCAAACAATCCACACATGGCCAAATATTTGACCAGGGTAAGGGAGGCCACCCGCAACTTCGACAATCTAACCCTGGTCCATATTTCTAGAACTGAAAATTTGAAGGCCGATCAGTTAGTAAGAGTAGCGACGACCGAAATTACAGAACAGTACTTGAGGAACATGAGGGAGGTCCTGAACGCTCCCAGTGTAGAGGGATAGGAGGCAATGTAGATCTCCAGAATGAAAAATTGGACGACACTCTACCTGAGGTATCTAGCGGATGAAACATTGCTAGAAGACGGAGAAGAGGCTAGGCAGATAAAGAGAACAACCGGCTGGTACACTATAGTCAATGGGTGGTTATATCGCCGCGGCTACTTAACTCTGTACCTCTGTTGCCTAACCCCTGAAGCGACGGACTACGTCTTGAGTAAAGTGCACATTGGGATTTGCGGATCACACGTCGGCGGCAAAAATCTAGTATTCAAAATCATGCGGCAAAGTTACTATTGGCCGTCGATGAAAAAGGATGCACTTGAGTTTGTAAAGAGGTGTGAAAGCTGCCAGCTTCACGGCAACCTTTGCCACCAGCCATCCGCCGATTTGAAATCCCTTTAGGTGCCATGGCCTTTTGTGCAATGGGGGCTCGACATTCTTGGCCCATTTTCCATTGCAACCGGGCAAAGAAAGTTCATTATAGTAGGCATCGACTACTTCATGAAGTGGGTCAAGGCCGTCCCGCTGGCCAAGATCACAGAAACAACGCACCTGAGTTCGTTCGCGAGAATATCATCAGTAGATTTTGCGTTCCAGAAGTCATTGTGACTAACAATGGGACCCAATTCTCGAGAAAATGCTTCACCAAGTATTGCACCAACCTTGGGATTAGGCTAGTTGACACTTTGGTGGCATACCCCCAAGCGAATGGATAGGTGGAGGTCAGGAACTAACGCTACTCCACGGGCTTAAGATCTAGCTAGAGGACGCAGGGGGCTCCTGAGTGGATGAGCTCGCCTCAATCCTTTAGTCTTATCGAACAACTGCAATGGAACAAACACGTGAGACGACCTTCAGCCTCTGCTACGGGACTGAAGCGGTGATCCCGATCTAAATTGGGCTTCCAAGTCTTAGGGTGGAATCTTTTGAACCCCAGGGTAACTTCCAGAAGATCCGAGAACACCTAGGCTTGCTAGAAGAAGCCCACGATGCCACTAGAATATGGACCGCAGCCTACCAACATCGAATCGCCCGCTACTACAACAAGAAGGTGAAAGTGCGGCAGTTCGATGTCAGAGACTTGGTCTTACGGAGCATTGAGGCCATGGAAAAGGTGGCCGGCCGGAACAAGCTCTCCTCAAATTGGGAAGGGCCTTTTCTAGTCTCCACCGTGCTGCGAAATAGGACATACAAGCTCCGAAACTAAGTGAAAAGTTGGTCCCACGGACTTGGAACGCAATCCACCTCAAATGCTACTTCCAATAGGGACCTATGTATGTATTCTGCATAATTGTATGTGATCATTTGTGTACACTATTCAATTAGTAAAACAATTATTTCCTTTAGCATGTTGCATTTCTGTGGTATGTATATATGTATGAGATTTTCGTTGCAGGTTCGAAATGACCTAGGCTGCCCTTAAGTCGGGAGGGTCTTCACCCTCTCATTGCAAAATCCTAGTCATCCAAGCGGCCCATGAGTGGTTGTATATAAACACTGGTCATCCAAGCGACCAATGAGTGGTCATATATAAACCTTGGTCATCCAGGCGGCCAATGAGTGGTCATATCTAAACCTTGGTCATCTAAGTGGCCCATTAGCGGTTAAAAATCTTAGGGGCCAAACACAGTACACGCTACAACCTCCTTCACAAGGAGACAGCATGATCAGTCAACCATGGTCGATCGGAATAAAATACTCCACCAAAGTGGGCTGCCCAAGTCTGCACCTGGGTAGCGCCACCAAGCTTTACTCACAGGTGAATACTAAGTTGGCTTAACACAAGCGACAGCCTAGAAAATGTCATGAATGTCAAAAAACAAGGCGGGAGGCCAACTCACAGGAATCCTCCCCAGTTGGCCGCTAAGAACAGTGAAGAAACAAAATACAAAAAGCAGCTGTAAAAAGCAAGAACGTGTGACATGCACAAAACTATTTGTATTATTGCTTAATGGTAAAGTACATAATTAAACAAAATAAAACTACAATCAACAAAAGCTATGGAGGCGGTGGTGGCCCCTGTCTGTCCCGAGGCTCTCCCACGAGGCTGTCGCAATACTGTGCTAACCGGTTTGACAAATTGACGAGTTCCACAGGGAAGTCAAGATCAACCAGCCGCACAATACGCCAGCTAATGTTGATCCCTTCCCACAACCGTGCCAGCATCATGTCCGCAACCTCGTGGGGACAAATACGGATGCTTAGGTCATTCTCCAGGGTAGCCATTTACCCTGTAAGCTGATCCAGGCACCCCTTAACACGTTCGTTTTCCTCCTTCAGACGGGCAAGCTCTGCTTTCAGGCTTAAGTTCTCCACCTCCATGCCCGCCAGGACAGACTCCAGAGCAGCCGCGTCTTCTCAATGCTCCTCCCCCAGAGCCTTGAGCTTAGAATGGAGTCAGGCGATCTCCCTATTCCTATCATAGATCACCATGTCTCTTTGCCTAAGCACCTTGGCAACTGCGCTCGAGACCTTATCAGCCTGCACACACAAAAAAGGGGGATTAGAAAAGGCAAACCAAAAGATAAGGCAGGCAACAGAATTTATACCTCCCAAATTCTTCGTACTATCCTGTCTGGCCTGGCACCCAATTCCGGCACCAAAGGCGGTGAGCAAGGAAGGGGACCCATGTCGGCAGGGCTAGAGGTGACCTCAGCCATGAACTCCATCGTTGGATCCTCTGGGGTATCCTCCGTCCTAGCTGACTCCCTGGGAACGGTGAGGGGCTCTAAAATTAGCTCCGGCTGCTCAGTTGGAATTTCCACAGCAGGGGATCCAACGGACGGCTCCTGCGGCCTAAGTGCGTCAATAGATGGATCCAGAGTCAACCCCAACGGCTCAGGCTGTGCGAGAACAACGCCGCCGCTCACCCTAGCACTCAACCTGGCTTCATAAGCCTCAAGAGCCAGCTCCACTTCTATCCCGGAGGCAGCGCCTACACCCAAAAAATTCCCAGCAGAGAGATAGTTTGGCCTTGAGGATGACGAAGATGGTACTACCGAGGCCACCCTCTTTTGCCTTGGACTGGCATCAGACGGGCATTCGCCAATGATAAAACCCTTCTTCCTCTTCTTCCTCTGCAGGACCTCCGGTGGTGGGATTTTAAGTTTCTGGACGGAAGACGGAGGCCTCCACTTGGCCTTCTTTGCCTCAACACGGGAGACCAAGTGGTCTCTCCGGAAATCTCCCAGGTTATCCTCTATGAGCTTAACCAGCCAAGCCAGGGATGCCGTCTTAGCTTCCAAAGGTGCCCCCGTATACACATCAGGCACCTGGCTCCACTCCCTGGGCAAGGGCCAGGACTCACCCGCACTAAAAAAGAAGAACCGATTCTTCCAGTTCTTCATGGAGTCATATATGACGGTACTTATCTTAAGACTACCGCAGGAGAGATAAAGAAATCCACTCTACTCCCTGATTATGCTTGAAAAGCCCCCTAACCATCGATATCATTAACAGCCTCGAGGGTTGACGGAGGAAAATGCAGAGGAAGCACAAATACCTGATGGCGTTGGCATGAAACTGAGCAATGGGGACCTAAAGCACCCGAAAAATCGACATCAACTCGTTGGGGATTGGAAGGCGGAGCCCACTTCTCAAATGGGCTTCGTATACGGTCATGAAACCCGTTGGTGGCAGGAAAGCCCTGTCATCCTTCCCAAGAACGTGGAAGGCAATTTCCTGTGGGTTGTTGTACTCCACGTACAATACTTTCACGTCGTTTTCTCTCAGGACGGAGGCGATGTCGGCGACGGAGGCCATGGTAAGAACTAGGGTTTTCTTCTTCTCTATAGGATAAGGAAGACGAAGAAACAAAGGAAGGCATAGAAAATTCAAAGTAAAACAAGCAGGCGATTTAAAAACCCGTATGAACAAAAAAGTCGCCTCGAAAGCGAGCACCATCATTACCACCGCATGTCGTTTTCCTAAAAGGGGCCTGACGAATCAGATCCTCTAGCTCATTAAATACCGTGATCCTGAGCATACCGCATGAAGAGACGTGGAACACTTTTCTGACAGGATGGCCAGTGGCCAACGCTTCCTTCTCCAAGTTGCCCAAAAATTTTCCAAAAATGGTCAACAAATCCGGTTAACGTTTTGGAAGTACTCAAGGCTCCTCTTCAAACGGACAATGACTCCGTCAGCAAAAAACAAGCGCATCCCATCATGAACATGTCGGAGGCTAGAATTCAGACCACTGGCATGGGGGGCTAGTGATGGGTAGGCTGATAGCAGGTAGGTCCAATAAGAAAAACAGCTCAAAGTCTAGAAAAGCCCAGATGCGTATTAGACGGTCAACGCTAGCGTTGATCGTATGGAGTACCAACCAGGCGGCCAACGTGCTCGCTCAAGACGGTCAACAATCCTGTTGACCGGAAGTACTGTAGTAGCAAGCCACAAAAAGATAAAATACATAATATGGGCTAGGCCTAATTTGGCGGATGTTTTCGTACACGACAAGCAATGGTCCTTTTCCCTGATTTCACGCCTTCCTTGAAACCAATGTCTTCTAAAGAAGGCACCAACAGATTCAGCGCCCTTCCCACGAGGAAGGCGCCAAATTTTCTCTTCCTGTCAACGATGGAGCCTAACGGTAACAAAAGTACAAAAGGAAGACAAATAATTTGGAGACCCGTTATCTGATCAGAAAGGAAACGATCCCGTCAGATTGCGCCAATCAGGCCTTCCTGCTCAAGGAAGGCCGCCGATCACCATGTAGGGATCACGCCTTCCTAGCCAAGGAAGGTCGTCCTCCCCACCGTCTATATAACCCCACAGAATCTCCACTCTGGAGGGACACGAACACAGACACAAGAAAGACAATGCAGTGCTACTACAGAAAAATCCTTGAGCATACTAACGCTCGTACCTAAGTGAGCAATCATTTATTTTGCTAATCCCACTCCAAGCCTTGAGATTCTAGAGATTTCGCCCACTCCCCGAGATCCGTTCTTCTATGCTTCCACACCTCTAAGACGTAACTTTCCACTTGTTCCCTACCTACATCAAGTTGGGAAATCATACTCTCGATGAGTCATGAGAACGTCTCTAACATCTAAAGGCCAACACTCCCACTAATCTTAATCATACTCCCTATCCCGTTTTACGTTTCAGCTTACCTTCTTGAAATTCGAAGGTTTATTACTGATTTGAGCGTCGGAGTATTTTCGGTGGGACAACATCCCGCCGACACCTGACCTTTTGTTTATTGTAGTGGTATGTAGGGTCCAAATTCGGTGAATAGAGCCGGATCCAAACGATCAAGCGAATCCGAATCCATTCGAAGTCGGATCCAGGTCCGTATAAAAAATGAATAATTTTATAAAAAATATTTGTTCGCTTTGAGTCAAATGTATGGGCTTGCATTTGTATAATTTATTTTTTAAAACTTTTATAAGAAATAATTTATTATTATAAAAATATCTAAATATTATTGGAAGCCACATCGCATCCTTCACTAGATAATATAAGATCCTTAATACCGTTTATGTAGCAACCCGAGTCTATATAGTTATATATTGTCTAATTTGAGCTATAGATATGAGCATATTCTCACATGATTGTATTTATCCAGATCTTTTTTGAAAACATATTTGTTATCGTAGAGATATTTAATTCTTATTGTAAGGTTTAACCTTTCTCTTTTCCTAGATAATGTGGATCAACTCTTACACTCCATCCCAGTTAAGAAATAATGTCATCACTACATATGGTACGGCTCAAGACCAACCTGGCTCATCTCCACACACTTCTGGTTAGGAACATCTCTGATTCCATTATATAGCAAAATAAGTCAACATTATAACATATTGTCCACATTAAGTAGCAGGTATAAGTTTATACCCACATGGTTTTGTTCTTTTCAGACTTTCTTCTCTTCTTTAATAGATAATATGGGGTTCCAAATATCAACTCCCACAAATTTAATGAAAAAAAAAAGGGTTATCTATCATTAAATATAAATTCATAACATATACCGTATTTTCAACATTCGATAAAGTTGAAGATCATTTTTTCTTTGCTTGGAATTTATTTCTAATTCTAATTTTCCCATAATGAATTCTAAATTTGAATTATCTTTATTCATCAAAATTATTATTCACTGACCGTTATTAAAAACAATCCTGTACCCATCCCCGTCTTCACGTTTGTTGACACAAAGTTGCTTTGTGAAGTCTGCTGCTGCCTTGGCCCGGCGCCGTTTGGTGAATTTCGTCCGTGGAGCCGGTCATATGACATTGACGTGGACTGCCGACCTATCAAATAATATTATATTATTAAAATACCCCACTGACCTTTAAATTATATCAATGGAGACCCTTTCCACTTGTTTTTATGCATTTCACTTGTCTTTATAATTATTTTTTCTACTTGTCTTTCATCATTGTTGGTCTAATGTTCACGATCTTTTCTTTTCTGTTTTTATT
>JAODPA010158642.1:0-14394 GCA_025585075.1 Nepenthes mirabilis
AAAAATATCCAAAATATTACAATCTAAGTGCTCCTCTTATCTCCTCCTACCTTATAGTATTGGATTGTCAAGGTCTGATTAATAGAATCACGACTAGGACTATATCTTGTAAGAATTGTCGGTTCTTTTTTGGTAGTCGTCTCCAGCTTATCTCTTCAATTCTTACTAATATTCAAAATTATTGGGCTTCAATGTTTAGTCTACCAAAATCTATTCTAAAAAAAATAAACTATATCCTTAGGAGATTTCTATGGCATAAGCCTAATTTATTGAGGAACTCTGCAACGGTCACATGGGATTATATTTGCAAGCCTAAAAATAAAGGTGACATTAACCTTAAGAGCTCAATTGTTGGGAGCAAAGCCATTCTTGTCAAGCACTTATGGCATCTATTAGTGAGAGATGGCGACTCAATTTAGGTAAATTGGATTAGACATACTACCATATTAAAGATTAATAAATTTGGATTATTAAAATGTTTCAATTTGTCCCTTGAAACTTCTATAAAATTATGAATTTAAGGGGTTCCCCCCTTTGTATGCAATAAAATGGGTCATGAAAGGATACCTTTTTGTAGTTTGATTTTTGACATCTATTAGGTGTTTTTATTGTTGTTTTTCTTGCCAATATCACCTTTGGTATGGGCATTCACTGTAGCACGAAAGTTAATACTATTATCTTAGATATCTATTGAAGATGGCCGTCTCTCGCTCTTTTTCTATATAATCCTTTATCAAAATATAACCTTCCTATGACCGTAATCTCTCCTTTACAAACTCAGTTCAATGAGATCCTAAACTTAAGGGCCTATTTTTTGTCCACTCAACTTAGAAGATTTTGCAGTTGCAAGTCCAAAGGCCCACTCGCTCTCCTTGATTTAGGGTCCTAGCCATCACCTCTCTCATGCCTTCATTTTCTATTGGCTAAAAAAGGCAGGCTTGGGGAATTTGATAAACATTGTTTCCTCCATCTTCCCTCCCTTTTTATGTTTTGTAAATTTGTCGAGGAATCCGTGCCCATCTCATTTTCTAATGCAAGGCAACGAAAAAGATTTGGAGAAATATCCATTCTAACATTAAATGTGCCTAGATATATGTCAATTAGAGAAGATCCATCAGATAGACAGCTATCAGATAGTTCACTCATCCTTACTGCAACCTTTACTTAAACGTCTTCTAGCCTAGGGATCGAAGCTTCTGTTTCTATGATAATCGAATCCCGCCCAGATGAAAGATCAACCGCTGTCCTCAATAAGCTTCATAAAAATCTTGATGTTAGCCTTGACTACCATGATTAACTTCATTTAGAGAAATTACAATGTGTATATTGTTTAGACATCCTTCCGTTTCGATGAAAATAAAACAATTAGGAACATTATGAACTTTCTATATATTAAGAATGTTCTCTAAGCACTGCACCTTTGAATCCATGATGTGGTGGCAATTAGAGCGGCGATGTCAATGCCTATTTGTTTAGTTTTGTACTTCTTTCGTTGAGATATATTTTGACATTTTGTTTCTCAATTATTTTAATATATTTTGGAATTATACTATTGAGCATTAATATATTGTGAGTTAGGTAGTATTAACTCCTCGAATATTTAGAAGCTTTTTACATAACATTTTTGTTGAAATATATAAAAATAATTACTTATCAAAAAAATGTACATCATATATTATTAGAAAACAGAAATATACTATCACATAATTAAAGTGTTCCACTATTCCTACTCCGTATTTATATATCATTTCTACCGAATTTGTTTGTCAGGTTGAAGGTGGGCCACCTTCTTTTCCTTTTGACTTTATTCTTGCTTCAAAAGTTCACTCTCGCTTCCCTGTTATTCTAGGACAAACAAGGTGGGCAACGAGAGAGGGAGAAGATGATAGAGAAGTCTCTCCCAATTTGGGCACAATTATCCTGAGAATTGCATGCAAGTTTGTAGTCTGCAAAAAAAAAAAAAAACAAAAACGAGGCACGAACCAACATTTCGCATTTATAATTTCTCGCAATCCAAAACAAAGAAGCACTAACCTTTCTTCCCTCTCTCCCAGTCGACTTAGTAAGTAGTTTTCCATTTAAACAAAGCATATTTCTCAACATTTTAAGTTTGTCATCGTTCTCTTAACATTTCTCTCGCATTTATTTTGTTTAGAACGTGTTCACAGGATAACATGTGGGCTCCTTGAATGGAAGGCAACGTTACATTCCCAAGTACGTGTGGTCAGGATATTTTGAAGCAGATGATGCAAGATGGAAATGGAGAGAGCAAGATGCGAATCGGACAGTGAGGGGATGAATCCTTATAATGTCTCTTTAGAATAGAATCACAAGTTCTAGGCGAGTAGTTAGTGTTCTAATGGAGTTGTACTTTCAAATGAGCAATGTTCTGTTACTTTCAAACTAGTGAGGGTACAAGCAACATGGTGTATTTTTTATGCTCACAATTCAGTACTCTGATTCAGCATAAACATGGCAACATTTCAGATTGTAGTGATATACGTTGTGAAACTGCATGTGATTTGTGGTCAACGTCATTGGATGCCCACCAACAGCCTCGGAATAAGAAGTTGTACTAGATTGTGACTCGATCTCTGGAAACAACGAAGATTGGTTAATGATAATTTAATACATTAATTAGCAACAATAATTAGAACAAGAACAGAGCACCTTATTTCTCCTAGCATGAGTCATATCACCGGTTTGTTTCTTGCTCATTTTCAAATGGCTGATGACCTTGGCAGCTACCAATTTCCTTCACTTGAATTGTGGTCACTCTTTTGTTGGGATATGAGTCACTCTTGTATGAGCCTATATCGATCAGATCAGAGGTGTGTTCGAATACTCACATGAGTACAATATTGAGACGGAATATTGTAGTGTTTGTGCGCAGTGAAGTGGCTGATAGGCAACTAGGCACTAGTCCGAAGGACAACCATGACGAAGCCAATAATGAAGGACGACCAGTCAGTGCCAAGTCCGAAGGCCGACCGGCCGTACTGGTGAGACGAAAGCAACCGACCGGACTGTCTAGTCCGAGAAGTGACCGAAGGGCTGAAATTCGAAGAGAGACTGAATTATTTAAAGGATTACCGATTGTCGGTATCTTTAGGATTTATAAAAAGTGCGTGAAACTTCCCTTTAGGGTTTATAATAGAGGAGTGCGTTTGAGAGAAACTTTAGACTTTTGCCAACCAACTTGTAAAATTGAGAGACCAGTAGGCGTTGTTAGTAAGAAAAAGTAAGGAGAAGAGAGAGAAAGAGGGAATGAGGTTTTTTCCTACTCTGAACACTTCTTCTACACTTATTGCTGATTGGGTCCTTTAGATACAAGAAGTCAGATTCTTATATTGGGTTTGTTTAACCATTTTATATAATGAAAATTTTATAGACGCACAGTCCCGTAATTTTTTTCTCTTATTCAAAAGAGGATTTTTCACATAAAATTACTTATATTTTGATTTTTTAATTTTGTGATTATCTTTGTGTGTTGTGTTTCATCATTGTCGCCATTCATCCTTCCATATCGATTCATCTAAGCAGGGGGCAATGTTTTCCTAAAAGTGGTATCAGAGATAGGTTATTTGTGCCGGTTGTTAAGTCTTGCTTTGAATTAATGGAGGTTGGAAACAATATGATATACTTAAATGGCACAAACTACAATATTTGATAGAGTAAAATAAAGAACCTACTATTTGTCAAGACTATGCACCTTCCATTGTTCACTACTCAAAAGCCTGAGGCAAAGTTAGAGGAGGAATGGGACTTTGAGCACAAACAGGTCTATGGCTATATTTAGCAGTTTGTAGACGATAATATATATAATAACATCCGGAATGAGACAAATGCGAAGACACTATTGGAGAAGTTAAAAACCCTCTATACTTCTAAAACCGACAACAATAAACTATTTCAGTTGATGAAACTAGTGCAAGTAAAGTACAACGAGGGCATGCCCATTACTGATCACTTGAATGAGTTTCAAAGATGTATGGACTGGTTGAGGAGTATGGGTATCAAGTTTAAAGAGAGTTGCTAGGCTTGTGGTTATTGGGAACCCTACTGGACTCTTAAAAGGTGATACGAATCACCATTATTAATACTGCTTCGAATAGTATTGAGACTTTGGAGATAGCAAATGGAACCATGATGAATAAGGAGATGAGGTGTTAGTTGTAGGGGTCCTCCTCCTCTTCACACTCCGAATTGCTGGTCACCGAGTTACGGAAAATGAGTAAAGGTCACAATCCCAAAATCAGAAAGAAGAGTCGAAACAAGTTCCGGTTGAGGTATCAGAACCTCAAATGCCATAACTGCGAAAAGAAGGATCACATCAAAATGCACTGTTGCAAGTGAAAGTATAAAAACGAAGAAGGCAAGAAGAACAAAGTCAACAAGTGCTGAGACGAGGAAAGGCCCTCAATCTCGGTCATTACCAAGGGTGATATCTGGTTGGCATGTGAGGAGGACGAAGTGGTCAATCTGATTGGGTAGTGGACACTGGTGCATCACTCTACACCACGTTACGAAGGGGACTCTTCTCATCTTACACTACGGGTGATTATAGAGTGTTAAGGATGGGTAATGAAGGGACATCTTGGGTTATCAGTAGAGGCGATATGTCCCTTATTACCAACAATGAAACTCGATTGCTGCTAAGGGATATACAACATGCCCCGGACATCCAAATGAATTTGATTTTAGCAGGCAGGTTAGATGATGAAGGGTTCTGCAATACTTTTTGTGAAGGGTATGGAAACTTACTAGAAGGTCTCTAGTAATTGCCAACGGAAGAAAGGTCTCCAGCTTGTATGTATTGCATGCCTCCATCATGGCCAGAGAGGTACATGTTGCAAGTAGTGATGAGTCTTCAGACTTGTGGCACCATCAGATGAACCACATGAGTGAGAAGAGACTGAATAGTCTTGTTGGGAAGGACCTTCTTCGAAGCATAAAGGGAGCTAAGTTGAAGACCTATCCTCATTGCCTAGCGGGGAAGCAACGACGAGTCTCGTCCATGGAGACTCATCCACAAGAAAGGCTGATGTATGCGCTTGAGTTGTTAACACCGATGTATGCGCTTAGGAACGAGTCTCAAAAAAGTTGTGGGTGTATCCGCTAAAGGTGAAGGATTAAGCCCTTGATATTTTTGAACACTTTCATACCTTGGTAGAGAGGGACACGAGAAAGAAGCTGAAGTGCATCCGCAGTGATAACGATAGTGAATATATCAAACCTTTTGACGCATACTATCACTTACATGGTATTAGGCATCAAAGGACCTCACCAAAAATACCGTAGTTGAATGGAGTGGCCGAGCAGATAAACCAAATATTAATTGATAGATTCTACTGTGTACTCTCAGAGGCAAAGCTCCCCGGTTCATTTTGGGAGAAAACCTTAAAAGTTGTGGCATAGGTCATCAACATGTTGTCGAGCGGCCTATTAAATGGTGAAATTTAAAAAAAAAATGTGTGCTATGGTAGGAAAGTGTCCTACGACCACCTACAAGTATTCGGATGTAGGGCCTTTGTACACATCCCAAAGGATGAAAGAAGTAAACTAGAGCCAAAGACGAGGGAATATATCTTCTTTGGCTATGAGGAAGATGAGTAGGGCTATCAATTCTATGACCTAATTGGAAAAGAGCTTAATCAGTCGAGAGATGTAGTGTTCAGGGAAGATGAGATAGTCAAAGATACCAGCAAGAAGATAAAGGTCACGTCCAACAATGATAGCAGCTGGGTTGGGGAGACAAATGTTGAGGCCATCCGACCGATGTCAATCCATCAAGAGGCTTGTTGTCAAGGCATTGCCGAAGAGGAAGGAGACCAAGAGACTCCAATTCCCGATGAGGATGGGGATGACATCACTCCTCATGCTATTGCCGAGCTGGCCGAGAACATTCCACTCTGATGATCCTCGAGAGATCGAAGACCATTTGTTCGATTATTGGCCAATGAGTATGTGTTATTGACTGATGGATGTGAGCCTGAGAACTTCAACGAAGCCATGGAGGACAAGCATAAAATGGAATGGATGGAAGTTATGTAGGATGAGATGAGTTCACTATAAGAGAATCACAACTTCGAGCTAATCGTGCTGCTGAAGGGGAAGTGAGCGTTGACGAACAAGTGGGTTTTCTGCCTGAAGGCTGATGAAAATAACCCACAGTCGAGGTATAAGGCAAGGCTGATGAAGAAAGGTTTTAACCAGTAAAAGGGCGTTGATTTTCACGAGATTTTTGCCCCGATTGTGAATATGTATTCAATCCAAGTGATGTTCAGATTGGATGCTATTCTTGACTTGAAAGTCAAATAGCTAGATGTTCAGACAGTGTTTATCCTTGGTGACCTTGAGGAGAAAATTTATATAGAGCATCATGAGGGATTTCGAGTCTGAAAGGGAACTTTAGTCCCAAATCGCACAAAAACGTTACGACCCCTTTAACGATTAGCGGAAGCAGTACAAAAATAAATATTTAATACACGTAAAGAATATTTATATCTAAACACCAATAACAATAATATGCATAAGGTGTAGAAGACAATAAAGGCAATCGTAAAAAGAAACACTTTCTAGTAACAAAAGAAAAACTCGATACCCACGATAATCGAGAAAAATTTTCTTGGTTTTAACTGCAAGAGAAACTATCCACTATAAAAATTAACTTACAGATCGGGTGGTACAGACATGCTAACCTATCCGACTTACTCCCATCTTATGATCCCTATCAAAGAATTCTTTGGATTTGCTCGCAGTAACAAAACCGGTCGCCTTCCAGTCTTTATGTCGATCTTCTCTCATGAACTACTAAAACTCAGTTTCCACGCTTCCCATGTCACTCACGAGGGATTATAGGCAAGAACAAAGGTGTATCCGAATAGTATGAGAGAATGAAAAAGTTTTGGCAAACTAACACATGTAAATGGTGAAACTTTCTCCGGTGGACACAAACTCTTTGAACAAAGTATGTGACGATGATGGCCTTCGGGTATGAAATTGATGAAGATCTTCCAGGCCAATATATTGTTGCAGATACCAAACGCGCTGACAAAATACTAAATAGACAATCCGATATGGCTACAGAATATGCCAATATAAAATACAACTAACAATCTCCCCATTTGGCAATTTCATAACAAAAAAATCATACGAAAAAAATAAAATTAAAATACAAGAGAATTATAAATTCAAACAATATCGAAATAGAACCTGTGTATAGAAAAATTGACGCCTTGATACAATTGACACAAGACAAAAAGAAGTATAAAAGCTTCGAAAGTGGCCGAGTTGCTATGCGCCAAAGAAGAAATGCTATTCCTGGACAAACATGGTTAGTGTAAAAATAGATAATAGTAAAAATATGATAGCAAGGGACAAATAGAAAAAAAAATCATAAAAGATAATAATTAACTATAAAATAACTCCCCCTAACCACCACTCCCCCTATCTCCCCCTAAAATAAAAAACTACTTTCCCCTTTTATGTCACGAATGACTAAAGGGTAATAGAGTTCACTCTTCTTGATCCATATTTTTTTACTACATTTTATTATATTGGTTAAATTCATCACTTGATCATTTAAAAGGTTGATATGGTGGACGAGATTTTTTATTTTTGGATTTTGTCAAAAATTATTTTGAAAAGTTGTTACATGTTGATAGGGGCGAATATGACTAGAGGTTCCACACCCATGACACATTAGGACAAACATAGTATTAATATCAGATTTGTACCTTTGCTTCTTAGAGAGATTAACATCAAGGTGTTTCCTACTATTTAAATTATGACAACTTTGAAAATTGGCCTGAATTTGAGAGGGAACTCTTAACGGCCACTCACTACAAGACGATATTATGCTGCTTTGTCTTAGCATCAAAGTTGCACAGACATAGACAGTTTTGGAATTAATATGGGCTTTTAAGGCATTTTTGGAATAACCTAATCCAGCTTTCTTTTCTCTGATTTTTTCTAAACCAAGCATATGATCCAATTGTTTAGACCCATTTGAAAATTGTTTTAAATCATTGTGAGCAATTTTGAGATCAGATTCAAGGGCCTTAATCCTTTCGGTAAATGAGTTATTAAACTTTTTAACTTCTTGATTTTTTGTATCTAGTTCAGATTTAAGATCTAATTTTTCTTTTTCAATTTTTGTGAGTTTATACTTTAACGACACATTAGTTTTCTTGATTTGTAAGTATTCCTTAAATAATCTATCATAAGTATTTTGAAGGTCACAAAATTCAACTTCTGACTCATTTTCAGAGTCATTGGATTGATTATGAGTTTCTTCTAAATGATCATCACTTCTACACATCGAGGTCATAAAAGTCATGTACTTGATAGGGCAATCTTCAGTACGTCTTTCAACATCTTCTTCATAATCTCTCAAGGTCACATTAGCTTTTAAGGTTTGATCTTGTTGGCATTTAAGATTTGGATATTCAACACGATAATGGCCAAAACTTTTACACTCGTGGCATTTAATTCTTTGGGTATTTTTCGATTTGGATTCTTTAATATCACGTCAATCTTTCTTATCAAGTTTAAGTGATCTTTTTGAATCCTTATTTAATTTGTCAGAGAAAGATTTATTTTTGTTCAAGAATTTTTTAAAGTTTTTAACAAATAAGGTAAAATCTTCATCGATATTCGAATCCTCAACGGTGTCACAGTCTCTATCTTCCTTAATAGATTTTAGAGAAATTGATTTAGTTTTATTTGACTGCGGATATGTGTGCTCATAAGTTTGGAGAGATCCTACAAGTTTTTTGATCTTTATTTTATCAATGTCTTTACTTTCTTCGATAGCAGTGACCTGATGTCTAAAATGTTCAGGGAGTGATCTAAGAACTTTTCTAACAATTCTATTTTTTAGAATCCATTCTTCTAAATTAAACGTAGAGTTCATAATATCGTTCAATTGAGTATAAAATTCATCGAAGGTTTTATCATCTTTCATACAGATTTCTTTAAATCTAATAGTAAGCATTTGTAATTTTAATTTTTTCACTAATTTTGTTCCTTCACGGGTAATCTCAAGAATAGCCTATACATCTTTAGAGGTCTTGCAAATAGATATGCGTTTAAACTCTTCAAGAGATATAGCCATAAAAATGGCATGCAGTCCCTTACTGTTCCAATTATAGGTATCAAGTCTTCTTTTGACCATAAAGACAAAACTTTTGGTTCATTGGTGATTGAACTTCTGAGTGGTGTCCACCCCATTTGAGTACTAGCCTATACTCGCTCATCCATCAATTTTAGGAAAGCTTTTATATAAACCTTCCAATACGCACAGTTACTCCGATCGAAGAAGGGATGAATGAAGAGTGATCCACTCGTATACATCTAAATCAATGGTCGCGGATCGGGGTAAGTCTTTGATACCACTTGAAAGGAAACTTTAGTCACAAATCTCACAAAAACGTTACGACCCCTTTAACGATTAGCGGAAGTAGTACGAAAATAAATATTCAATATACGTAAAAAATATTTAAATCTAAATGTCAATAACAATAATATGCATAAGGAGTAGAGGATAATGAAGGAAATAGTAAAAAAAAACTTTTTTGTGACGAATGAAAAACTCAATACCCACAGTAATCAAGAAAAATTCTCCAGATTTCAACGGCGAGTTAAGCTATTCCTTATAAAAATTAACTTACAGATTAAGTAGTACAGACGTGCTAACCTAACCAACTTATTTTTGTCTTGTGATCCCTACCAAGGAACTCATTGGATTTGCCCATGGCAACGGAACTAGTCGCCTTCCGGTCTTCGCGTCGATCTTCTCTCATGAACCGCTAGAGCTTAGTTTCCACGCCTCCCACGTCACTCACGAGGGATTGTAGGCAAGAACGAAAGTGTATTTCAATAGTATGAGAGGATAAGAAAGCTTTGGCAAACTAACACATGTAAATGGTGAAACTTTCTCCGGTGGGCACAAACTCTTTGCACAAAGTAATGAACGTAACCTTTTGGTGTCTCAATTTTCTTTTTCAGAAAGCCTCAAGAATGAAGAAGAAAGGGTCATATATATAGAGAAGCCCAAATGGTTTCAAAAATAAAAAATTCGTTAGGCACAAAAGGCCTGCGCCGCTCGAGTGCGCGATGGGCGCAGGATAAGGTTAGGTGATTTCGTGCCCTGGCAATCAAGGACAGATCAGGCACTCATTGAGTGCATTAGTTCTGGAAAACATGCCTCAAGGGTGCCTCGGGTGCTCGTTGAGCGCAGGCTTCTGGAAAACGTGCCTTGGTGGCGCCTCGGGTGCTCATCAAGTGCAAGCTTCTAGAAAATGTGCCTCAGTGGCACCTCGGGTACTCATCAAGCCCAAGCGTCTGGAAAACGCACCTCGGTGGCTCCTCGGAGTGTAAGCTTCAGGAAAATGCTTGTCGTTACATACTCATCAAGGGCGCCTTGATGGCGCCTCGAGCACCCATCAGACGTAGCTCCCAAGGAAGGGCGGAACGGAGGATAGGGAGGCGTGAATGCTAAGTATGTAATGATGACGGCCTTCAGGCATGCAACTGACAAAGATCTTCCAGGCCAATATATTGTTGCAGATACCAAACGCGCCAATAAGAGACTAAATAAATAACCCGACATGATCACGAAATATACCAACACAAAATACGACTAATAGAGTCGAGGGGAAGGAATGACTAATATGTCATCTAAAAAAGAGTCTATACAAGTTGAAACAAGCTCCTAGATAATGGTATAAAAAGTTTAAGTCTGTCATGATTTGTCAATGGTACAAAAAGACTATTTCAGACTATTACATCTTTGTATAGAGGTTTTCTAAAGACAATTTTATTATTCTTTTGTTCTATGTGGACAACACGCTGATTATGGTCGAAATGTATCCCAGATTAAGAAGCTAAAGTAGCAACTTGGGAAAGCCTTTGCCATGAAAGATTTGGGGCCAGCGAAGTAGATTTTGGATATCATGATATTTTGCGACTGCTAGGCGAGAAAATTGTAACTGTCCTAGGATAGTTATATTGAGAAAGTGTTTCAACGTTTCCATATGGAGAAATCTAAACCAGTGAGTGTCCTGCTATGAGCAACTGACAATGTCCTTTCTCGGATGATGAAAATGTGAGCATGAAAGGCATACTCTACTCTTCAGCCGTAGGTAGCCTGATGTGTGTTATGGTGTGTACGAGATCGGATATTACTCACGTCGTCAGCACTGTCATCCATTTTCTATCGAACCCCAGAATGGGGTATTGATCTGCATTGAATTCAATACTGAGATATCTCTAGGAAATCTCCAAACTGTGCTTGTATTTGCAGATGATAAGTCGCACTTGGTCCGATACACTGATGCCGACATGATGGAGGATATAGACTCCCGGAAGTCTCCCTCAAGATACATGGCCAAGTTTACTGAAGGACCAGTCTCTTGGTAATTGAAGTTATAAAAGTGTACTGCTCTCTCAACCACCAATGTGGAGTTTATTGCTGTGACAGATGAGCAAGAAAATACTATGGATGAAGAAATTTGTCTAGGAACTTGGCTTCAAGTAGGAAAGATACGTGCTACTTTGTGATAATCAAAGTGCAATCCACATCTATAGAAACTTCTCATTCCACTTCAAATTGGAGTATATTAATATTCGATATCATTGGCTGTGAGATGTCATTGACTCAAAACTATTAGCAATCGACTAGGTTAGAATTGAGAAAAATGGATCGGATATGATGACTAAGATGTTGCCGAGGGAGAAGTTTAAAGTCTGTCACAGTATTACCGGAATGACGGATATTGTCCCCACACGATCATAAGGAAACATTTGCTGGGATATTAGTGATTCCCCTATGGGCCCATATCAATCAGATCGGAAGTGTTATTGAACGCTCATGTGGGTACAATATTGAGATGTAGTATTGTGGTATTCACGCGTGTGGCAAAGTGGCTAATGGGTAACCATATACTGGACCAAAGGACAACCATGACAGAGCCAATGATGAAGGACGACCAGTCAATGTTGAGTTCAAAGGCCGACCAATTAGGTTGGCGAGATGAAAGCGACTAACTAGACTATCAAGTCCGAGAGGTGCCCGGAGTGTTGAAATTCAAAGGGTGACCAAACTGCTTAAAGGATGATCGGTTATCGGGCATATTTAGGGTTTATAAATAGCGCGTGAAAACTCTCTTTAGGGTTTATAAAAAGGGAGTGTGTTTGAAAGAAATTTTAGACTTTTGCCAATCAACTCATAAAATTAATAAACCAATGAACACTGCTAGTAAGACAAAGTAAGAAGAAGAGAGAGAAAAGAGTGAATGAGGTTTTTTCTTTACTCTGAAAATTTCTTCTATACTCACCACTGCTTGGATCCTATAGATACAAGAAGTCAGGTTTTTACATTGGGTTTGTACAACTATTTTACATAATAAAGATTTTATAAACGGACAATCCTATAACTTTTTCTCTTTTTCAAAAGAAGATTTTCTACATAAAATTACTTATATCTTACTTTTTTTATTTTGTGATTGTTTTTGTGTGCTATATTTTGTCATTGTCACCATTCATCCTTCTTTATCAATTCATCTAAGCCGGCGGTGGTTTTTCCCTACACCTTTACCCTTAGAAACAGCTGGGTTTAGTACTTTATCTAATGAACAAGAGCCCACATATGCTCTCCTAGCTCCAAATCCGTTAAATCTTGGTCGTCATGGGCATCTACTAATTTGCCCTTAAATGTGTCTATCTTTGATATGATCATGGTACGGGCTTCATCACTCACCGAAGAAACATCAAAGAAAGCAATGCTAAGTTTCTTGTACCTCAGTGACATGGAATGCCCATCTACACTATTGTAGCTACATCTCACAAAAACATAGGGATATCTCACATCTTTCATCTATCGGTCTAGTATATAATTTCAAGGAATGATTACATTCCCCCGACACTACGAAATACATTAAGTGCATGTCAACATATGATTTGCCCGTGTTCAAATAATTTTGTAATTATTCTTCACTTCAAGATTCTCCTTACTGTAATAAATAATGAATCTCAATGGTTTGATAAGGCCGTTGAATATCAAAATCTCACTATGCACTTGATGTGCACAAATCATCACATCCTATTCAATTAAAGTTGCGTAGCATTATATTAAAATTTTAAATTTTTTGAATTTCCTTGAATTTTTCTTTTTTCTTTGCATCATCTAAAAATATTTGTAATACCGAAGTGGCTGATATATGGAATAATTAAGTTGAAAAATCTAAAATCTATACGATATTCCTTCTTGATCTTACTTCGCAAAGTACCATCATATTGTTCCATAAATTACTGAATGATATCTTACAATTTACAGAACCATTGAAAAAAAGTGTTCATAGTTTCACTGTGTTCTTTTTATTGACATTCATGCCCAAAAAGAATCCTTCATAAAAGCCGAAATCCAATAATGATGCTCACTGTACAACTAACCAACAATAAATTGTCTTGAAGATTGTACTGTTTAAGTAATATTTGCCATTAATCTTCAAATGTATTAATAGTCAAGGAGTTAAAACACATGATTATGAGTTGCACTCTTTGATGCATTATCGTAAGAATGAGCCCTAAGATTTTAGGGTATTTGCTTCGGAATATGCCAAAGACAATGTATACCGCATTTCAATAAATACCGTTGCAGTGGGGATGTGCATAGCACAATCTTGATCCATGATTATTGCATTTGGAGATTGCCTTGACATACACCACAACTAAGTCTCAAATAATCAGACGAAATTCTCCGTATCCTCTGGTGATCTGAGTTGACACCTAAGAAGAAGATAATTGGCTGTGATGATTTATCCCAAAAAAATGGCACAAACAACATTTTAAATTTGTTAGATAAATAGCTCATGTTGAAGGTGCCCGTATCCGCAAATGCTCTACAAAGTGTCTTAGTTATCAACCAATAAATATTTTGAAAGTAATACTCGATGTCCAAATCCATCAAATAGAAGAATTGATCGTTATTTCTGAACTCTCATAAAATAATTGTTAAGTGTTACGATATCTCCTCACCTAAAAATAGTTGCCATATTTTATGATATAGTTTTAAGCATCCTGTCTTGAAATATAGATTCTCATACCCCAGGACATCAATAATTAGCCTTATTATTTTAAATTAGTCTTATTATTTTGGCTAGTCTTATTATTTATATCAAATTTTCTTTTTGCACGGATTTCAAGTTTCTTGTAATATCTTATATATATAATTTTTTTAAAGCTACAGTCATGATTATATTCAAGCACAATAGACAACAATATAAATTTACTATTTTGACACAATATTGTATTAATTTACGGTACGTTTGGTTGTTGGAATAGAATTAGGTGGGAATAGAATAGTTATTCCAGGGAATAGAAAATGGCGGG
>JAODPA010158653.1:0-14393 GCA_025585075.1 Nepenthes mirabilis
GGACACATAGTTTATTATCAAATAAATTTATAATCTATAATCTTATAGGTCATATATATTGATATATGAAACCAATATCAAGTTATTTATATTTCCTTCCCAACAAATTCGTAGTTAAAATGATGTGCAGCTGAAATTTAAATTATATTTTGAATAAATTTGGGTCAAATGATTAAACTTTTTATCTGGATCCAACAAGTTACAACAATAAATAAAAATTTAACCATTAAGTATATTGTGATCGTTAAATTTTTTGAAGACTGTTCAACCAATAATAATGAACAATTGACATTTGTCAATCATGAGACCCTTATTAGAGGTAATTATAGAGTATGTAAACCATTTGCTTGGTTTGATTGAGTTAACTAGTCGGTTGAATTAATCGCTCAGTTGAATTAACTATTTTTTTATATTAAAATATCCAATTATTCAATCCTATAACCCAATCGTTCGGCTACTCGGCAACTCTTCTAACTTTGATTTATTCTGACTAATCGAGTCAAATATAGACTCTATTAATCGAGTTTGGGCTTAATCAGTCAGTTAATACTTTTATCTTATTTGGGCTGATCATAGGGTTTTTGTGTTAATCAATAATGCTAGTATAGTTGGTATTATACCCAATAGAAAGTAACCTACTAAAACCAAGAATGGAGTATGCAGGAGCAGTAGAATTAAGAGATGGTCTTAAAAAGACTAGAAATGGAATGATAACAACTTCCTTCTATAATCGAGTGACATGATCAACCTAAATTATTCCAAGCATACAAAAGACAAATCTAGGTTAGCTGACACCGAATAGCCTAAGGGTTCCAATCATAATCCAACAACACATATTATCTCCTAGATTACAAGCTAACCTCTAATCTAGTTTGACGTCAGCTTTTATACTATAAACTGAAATCCTAATAGCATGTACTAGTCTAGTTACACTTGCACAAAAATTATACAAATATTAGTTAAACAATGATAAAGCCACGTCACTACCTAGGCTACATGTTATCTAGTTTGTCACATATAAGTTGGGATAGTTGAGATCCTATTTATGAGAGTGGGCTTGTTAGGCTTGACAACTTCAATCTTGTGAAGTTGTCCCGTTGATGATCATCTAGCATCGCGTTTCAGGATCTCAACCTCCCAAGGTTTGTCTTTGACTTTGGTTTCATCTAGTTTGTTCTACCGTAGTTCGGTACCTCAGGTTTGATCTCGACCAGCCAAGCCTTTAGGATTCAAGTCTCTGAAAAGTTGGTCTCCAAAAGCTCAGTCCTTGAAGCTTCAGCCTCGATAAAGATCTTGTCTGGGTCAAGTAGTTACTGCCTGACCCATTTTGTTCACTCTGTGGACGGAGGTCCGACAAAAGGTAACATATGCACAAGAAAATTGGAGTTCTTGAAAAGTCGAAAATGATTCAGTGCAGCTCCTTGGTACGGTCTGATGCCACCATTGCACTAAGTGGGTCATATCCTGATCAAGGTAAAGAAATACTTCAGGTAAGAAAGCATAAGTAGATACGAAAAATTGACGTGAATTACAGGAAGAACGCTTAGTGATGCGACATCATTGAAGGGAAGAAATTCTTTCAAATAAGAAAGTCTACTCCCAATGGAAGCTCCGATATTCAATAAAAGGAAAGGAACTAATAATATTCATTTGAAGTTGACTGCTCCTCAACTACCAGTCTTTTCTACTTGCCGTGTTGCAATTCAATCACTACCCTTAAATGCCGGGTCCATGTATGCGTCATTATTATTCTCAATCAGAGTTGAAAGGATGATAATTTCATTGTTGGGTTTAATGCTCTTGTCAACATCCAATTTGTTGGATACAGTCAAAGAAAATATCGGCCGAACCCGTTGTTATATAAGACTCACAAACTATAAGTCTATGAAGAAATATTAATTAATCAAGTTGTTAAACTTAGAACAAAAAGGGAATCTGACAAATTTAATAAATATTTGAATGACTGGATTGCTAAAAAAATAAAAAATTGAGGTACTAAAAGATCAGTCAATTAATAAATTTGAACAATTAATCTTAACAAACAGTTATATAAACCAAGTAATAAATTGTCAAATCAAGTGAACAGTTAATGTGTTCAGTAGAAAAATATTAAATTCAAAACGTACGTAATGAGTGAATTATTTAGCTCCCAATCGATTTAAGTCCTCAATTAATGCACAATACATCTCTTTAATAGGGTTATAATAATTGGTAATAAGATTATAAATATGCCTATTTTTTCTTAAATAGAGAGATTTGATTCTCTCAT
The DNA here is from genome assembly GCA_025585075.1 of Nepenthes mirabilis. NCBI lineage: Eukaryota > Viridiplantae > Streptophyta > Magnoliopsida > Caryophyllales > Nepenthaceae > Nepenthes > Nepenthes mirabilis. The sequence continues at coordinate 2,270 of JAODPA010158653.1, forward strand.
AAAATATGTAAGCATAAAGCCTTAACTATATATGCACTTGCAAATCTCAAAAATCACAAAACTAAGTTCATTTCTCATAGTCACTATAATCCTCAGCCTTTTATTAAATTTTATTTTATTAAAAGGATTTCCGACTTTGAGTGTCAAAGAATATTTTGAGGAGTAAGTCCCATATTATTGGATATCTTATTTGTTGTTTTGGCGCACATAATTCAGATTAAAAGATTTAAAGGACCAACACAATTTCATTTGGACAACTTCTTACATCTGAAATACGCATTATTGGAACTGTATGTGAAAACATAGTTAAGCCATTAGTTTCTACTTGATTGAAATCCTATCCATTTGGAAACAACACTCATTCTCAACAAAGTAACAATTAATAAATGCAAGAGCACAAGGATAGCCAAGCTAGCCACCAAAAGATATTCTATCACGTGGCTTCGCCCTACAAGATGGAAGTTTCAAAAGTAGCCACCCATTGACCAATCCTGATGTTAGGGCACTAGCAGCCTAAACTCAAGACATGTCAGGGGTTTTGAAGTCCTTATAGGACAAAGTCAGGGGCCAAATTCATAAGATTGAGGTACTCCAAATGTAAGCATCAACTTTCTGAAGAAGGTTAAAAAAAAAGAAAGTCATCTTCAAGGGAGGCCATGCTTAGTCAAAGATTCTAAAGTCTCCTAAGGCACTTGTTTGTGCTACTCCTTCCCGTCTCAAAGGGTGCCTAAACTATAAAGCTAAGAAAAAGATCCCAGAGTGATGAAACTCTTGAAACACCTAAGATTCTGAGTGCCCATCTAATTAAGAGGAACGGTCATGCAACATCAAGCACAAAACCTTCCCAATTAAGTAGATACTAAGCATGTTTGGTTATTATTTAGAATTGAGGATATTCATCAACTCTAAAAGAATAACCTCCACCATAGAAGTGGATATAATAAATAGGATCACATAGTAGGTTTTTTGAAAAAACACTTTTTGACAGATGATCGAATTAGAGATAAAGAGGTATCGACTCCTTCATAGATTTAAAATGCCTATACTAGAGTCCTATGATGGAAGCACTAATCCAATTGATCATCTTAACCACTTTTGAATGTTGCTTGGCTTCCAAAACTTAGAGGATGCTACGTTATACCTCTACATCCCTTAAACTTTAAAAGGAGACGCGAGAATTTTATATTGTAGGTTAGGACCAAATTCTATTCGATCTTTTAGGAAATGGAAAACCTATTTGTACCACAATTCACCTCTAGCCAAAGGAAAGAAAAGTAACATTAGCACCTTATCAGGATCCGACAGGCTCCAAACAAGCGCCTAAAGTATTTTCTAGTCAGATTCAATGATGAGGCTAAAGGTATATTGAAACTTACTGTTATGGTTATTTTTATGATTGGTATATTCCCTGACCATATGTAATATTACATCGATGTCGGGTTATGGATTGTCGAAGTGCTGTATCAACATACATCCGTTGCTGTCCGTTTCGCCTTCCATGGATACCGTACCTGCCGTGTGCTCCCCAACCGCTCGAGCCTAAAATCCCGAGGCCCCACGCTCTCCGTGAGCCTTCTACCCGCTCGACTTCAAAAACCCAAAACCTTGCGCTCACCGTGAGCTGGCCACGAGCTCAAGCGCAAAATCTCGAAAGGCCGCACTCGACGCCCGCGCTCTTCTCGCTCAAGCGCACATAGGGTTCTTTGAAAACCCTTCGCACGCCCGCCGCACGCTTGAGCTGCGCTCGAGCGTTGCGGCAATAGGAAATTTTTTTAATGTAGTTTTTGCACCTTCTATAAATACTTGTCTTATAATTTTGAAACCCTAGGACTCTTGGCAAACTAGTTTCGTGTCCCACTTGTGTATACTCCATTGGTCTTGCCCCCTTTGAGAAAACCAAAGGCTACACCTTTGTGATTGATGTTCTAACGAGGTTTCTCTGTACTTTCTCTTTACCGTTTAAATACTTTCGTTCTTCTACATTCGTTAAAGATGTTGGTACGTTGAAGAAGGAGACCCGATCATATTCGACAATTCAAGTGGTTCAAGAGAGAAGATTAACGTAAAGATCGGAAGGTATCAAATTCTGTTACCGCGGGTAAATCCAAGGAATCCCTTGGTAGGGATCATATGATGGGAGTAAGTCGGCTAGGTTAGCACGTCGTTACCACCCGGTCTGTAAGCTGATTTTCATAGTGCATTGCTTCCCTGACAGTTGAAACCCGGAGGATTTTTCTCGATTACCGAGGGTATCGAGTTTTTCCTTCGTCACAAAAAATTGTGTCTTTTTACTATTGTTTATACTCGTTTATATTTTGCGTGCTTGTTAGTATTATTAGCATCTAGATATAAATATTCTTTACGTGTATTGAATATTTAATTTTTACTGCTTCCGTTATTTTTATTGGGGTCGTAACTTGATTGTAAAATTTAGGACAAAAAATCCTTTTTCACTTACTAATGAGGTAAGCTGGATGCCTTTATGGTTATGATACAACTGTGACTTTTTTAAATATTTAGTTTAATAAGACCCTAAGATATTCTTGGTTGTAGAGGCTCTTACCCTAGCATACAACATGACAGAAGAAACCAATGAAACAAAGCAACCAGAACAATCGAATTACGTCCTCCATTTGTAGTCAAATGGTAAAGAAAAGAAAAGAAACGATAATAACTGTTCCACTCGAGATCACAAAAAATAACAAAGAATCAAGTCAGCCATTGAATCTCATACCACTGAATAACATTTGAATAAATATTTTGATACAGATATATAAGACTATTTCTACCATTAATCCCTGAGGTATAAAAATAAAAATTGTCGAATACTATAGAAAGAAATTGAGACCCTAATATAAAATAGGTACCTCAAGATATATCCACAAAATCTTGAGTCTACCCCAGGTAATAATAAAGATAATGAAGAACAAACTAAATATTCACAAAATCTAGTGGTGACAGAAGTCATTAATATGTTGTTCATTAGACCCACAAGTGAAAAGGCTCTAAGTTTTCCTGATAAGGCTTCCTCTAGCAAGAAGTAAAAATTAAGAGTATAAAATAATGTCATTAGTTTTAATATTGATAATATAACACGAGTGAAAACGAGTCCTTTTAGATAATAGAAGTTCAAAGAATATTATTTATTTTGATATATTCATTAAATTAGGACTTAAAAATAGTTAGATAGAACCATCGGATGAACCACTATATGGACTTGACAACGTGCCAATCCAAGTGAAAGGAATAGTGCATATGGAGGTTATGTTAAAGAACGTCCGAACCTCCCATATGCTAATCTTCCAAGTTATTGATCTTCCTTTAGTTTACAATATTATATTGGGCTAGCCATGTTTAATAACATTTGGAGCGATCATTTTAATCCACATTTTAAAATAAAATTTTTGACTAGATACGAAATTAAAGAAGTCAAGGGAGATGAGATCATTGGACAAAGTTGCTATTTGATGCAAATTAACAGCTTGGCACCCTCCCAACTAGTTAAGGAGTTTGATATATGGGATCAGGCTTCTCTTTAACAACAACCTAGAGAGTCATATCTCCAAATTCTATTGAATTCGGTAGACCTAAATAAGTATGTTTAGATCAACTCTTCTCTAACCTAAGATCTAACAGAGAGGTTAATTAAGTTTTTATAGAGCAATACAGTTGTCTTTGGTTAGACCTTGGCTAACATGCCTGGTATTCCAACAGAGATGATGGTTTACAATCTGAGCCTCATCCAAGGTCACAAGTCGGTTTGGTAAAAAGAAGAAATTATTTCATAGAAAAACTCATAGTAATCTGTGAAGAGGTCAAGAAATTAATTGACATTGGATTCATCAAGGAAGTAAATTATTTGGATTGGTTATTTCTAACTTCTTCCTTGTCATAAATAGCAATAAAAAATAAAAGATGTACATCAACTTCATAAACATAAATAAAACATATCTGAAAGATAGTTTTCCACTTAATAAAATTGACTAGCTGGTGGACTCAATATCTGGACACTAAATATTAGACTTTATGAATGTTTACTCTACATACAACTAGATGCAAATAAAGCTGGAAGATAGAGAAAACTATGATTAGGACTAATCAGGAAACCTACTACAAAATAATACCGTTTATGTTGAAGAATACTAATGTAATATATTAGTGGTTGGTGAATAAAATATTAAAGTGACATATTGAAGGAAATATAAAAGTGTATATAGATGACATGCTTGTCAGAAGTATCCTTACCAATGACCATATTAGAGATACTCTAAACATAATGAATGAAGTTAAACATAACCAAATGTGTCTTTAGGGTAACTATGACATACCGTATTTTGAATTAAAAATCCGATAGAGTTCTGGTTGTAATACGATCGTCGGCCCAATATAAAAACCTATAAAATATCAAGTATAACATACATAATCCACATCAATACACAGAGAATCCACAAGCCACAACAAAATACGTGGCACCAACATTATAGTTCAAATTATGACATCGGTTAAGATAAAATGTCACTAGGTACCTAAATAAACTATAAAAGCCTACGAAAATATCTATATCCATCAAATAAAGCAGAAGTAAGATTACATATATAGTATCATCATTATACATGTATATCAATATACAAGACCATTAATAATAATGTAAAAGACTCCTTAAGGTACAAATTTATAAGACTGAATCCACAAGTTGATCCTCCAAGTCTTCCGAGCCTAACTAACTTCTAATCCCTTACCCCACCCTATCAGATGCAAGCTCATGCTGATCTGGAGGTAAGGAAAGACAGCAAGTGTAATATTTTAAATTTTTATTCGATTTAATTGGGATTATTTATTATTATTTTGGATAATTTGGATTTAAAAAAATTAATTAAATATTATAAAATCTTGATGGATATTTAGATTAGTTGGGTTGAGGCTCGAAGTGTGCCCATTCTGTCGATTGAGTATCGATTTGAGTTGTAAAAATAAGAGAAGCTGGGCCATGGGTAGAGAGAGAGAGGGAGGGAAAAGAGAGAGAAAGGAGCAATGAGCAAACGAAAGCTTTCAGATTCAATTTCGACTTTGAGTTAGTTAGAGAAATTGTAGAAAGAGTCGAGGCAAGTGCATCCATACCCTTCTCTTCCATTTTTTTTAATTTTTGTTCGATCTTCTTTGGGTATTATTATTCTGATACCCGACCCATACATGTATATGTAATACTCATAGCTTAATCATTCATATATATGAATTTCATGTCCAAATTTGAATATTTATACTTATTTTTGCACTCAGACCTTAACCCCCATGCTCGGACATGATACCCACAAAATTTTAAGGCTTTTGCTTAATTTGGGGTTAGAATATGATTACCCACAATTTAGACATGTTAATTTATTAATTAGGTATTCAAATTTAAGGCTTTATGTGGAATTTTGCTTGAGGTGACCCTAACCCATGCTTGGACCCCGTTTAATAGATTAAATTGAGTTTGATGTATAAATTGACTTAGAATTAAGTTTACCTATACCTTGAATTTGATGATGTATCCGTTGGATGCTCGAAATTTCAAGAATTAATTGATATGTGTATCCGAATACTATTCACATGTACTGTTCACGCAAGTACTGTTCATCCAAAGATATTGAACAGTATGTTGCATAATTTTTTCATGTTTAACTAATAATTAAGTGATATGTATATTTGTTTAAATTCAATCAAATAATCTGGAAGTTTCGATATGTTCAATTGTAAAGAAAATTTATATCCAAAAGTCTTTCAAGTCAATCTACTTTTCAATGGTAATAATTCTAAATCTTAGCTATGCATATGATGTTCGTACATAAGTTAAGTCATGAAAGGATTTAAATCTGAAAGCAAAATAAAAAGTATACTAATATTTGGAGAAAAATTTCACAATTTAGATATATGATGGGTTTGTTCTCTCAGAGAGAGATATTTGTAAAAGATATTTGTTGGATCTTCCTTTAAAAGAATAAAAAATTATGAAATTAGAATCACAAATTCAAGTTTGAAGGGTAATACCTTTAGACATGCCACTAGTATGACAGTAGAGACTCAAGGATTTGTCCTGGCCACGTATTGTAGCGGGTGATATTATTGACATGCCTTAAGATGTTACAGTGACAATCGATGATAACTCTGTCCATAGAGTGATATGTGGTCTGCCTTTCTCGGGACATTATTATGGAGGACAAGAACAAGAATTATGACCATCCTACCCTTGGGATGTAAATAAGGAAGAACTAAGAACAAGGCCTTAGATTGTGTGGAGTGAACACAATCTATCCTCAATTATTCACTTCCTTGGCTGGTAGGGTCTATTAGTTCGAGTCCACAAAGATGAATAATTATATTTAATTTACATCCTAAAGAAGATAAGAATACACCCCAAGCATGCCTAATCAAATTCTGTTTATGCATCTCTTTTATATTTGTATATCTTTCTTCTATTTAATTTCATTATTATTGTTTATTACCTTATTATGATATACTTGATGAGTTGTTAGGTCACTCTTACTTCTTCTTCCTTCTAAATGAAAGCCACGAGCTGATGACCAATTGATAGAGTAAGGAGAGGGGATTTTGATTAGAGGAGATTTGCTAAACTTCGGAGGCTTAGAATTTTGGATATGTTTAATATATCAAAATGTAAATAGTTAAGTAAGATTAATGCTATGTATTAATTGTGGCATGATATTTATTATTATTAATTATTATTATGGTTCCGCAGGTTACTTATGGATCTAGTTCTGCTTCTACATTCATTTAGATTTTGAATTTGTTTAAACCTAGATGAAATCTTTATTTAGATCTAACGTAGTAACTAAGACGTTTTATATTGGAGTCATGGATGATATGGCATTTGTTGATCCTGTATTTGTGCTGTAGTTGAATATTAAAGTTTGGGTATTTATATACTTGTATAGGGTTGTTTATACAAGTTTTCATGTATGGTTTTTGTCTACTTTTTAAAAAAAACTCTATCAATTTTTCTGTAGAAATATTTATATTATTTAAATTATGGGTATTAGTTTTATATGATTATTGATAGAGGTTATTAGAGAAAAATAATACATTCCGTTATAATTGGTATCAGAGAAAAAAAGATATTTTAGATTTGATTTGAATCGTATGCGAAAGTTTAGATTAGATTAAAATTGATCGAATAAGTAGATATAGGCATAGGACGATTAAGTGAGACCGGATAGCTCTAGTTGCCATAATTTATATGACTTAGGCTAAGATTAAGTCAGGATCAATAGTTAAGTTTGATTATCTAATTTTGGTACCCTAAGCTAGTGCCTTAATCGCAATAAGATGTAGCCGTTACAAGTTTCGATAATGCCATTTGGGTCTGTAAGTTCATTGGCATTTCTGTGAAGTTATGGGTTGGATCTTTCGGTCATATTTAGATTAATATTGTGATGGCATCATCGATATATTTATAAAATTTTGGGAGGTATATGAACTATGTTCGAGGACTGCATCTTAGCTTAAGAAGGGCAGTTAACCGTGTACTCTATTGGAGGAGCATGTGAGTCTGATTAAGGAAAATGTTATGTTGGGCATGTAGTTTCTTCAAGAACATGAATGTAGTTTCGTAGGGCTTGAGCGGTGGTTCATTTGGGAAGGATTGATTGATATCGCCAAATTTAGATGAATTTGGGAGGATGTTCGTTAAGTGTTCCACGATGTTCTGCAATGTTCTTGGAGTATTGACTTAGAAGCGATTGGTATCCGTCAGAAGTAAGGCATGTGGGGATAACCTTCTAGGTTTGAATAATAATTATTGATCGTGTTATTATTAAGTGTATTGTAGTAACGTGTGATGCCTTGTAAAGAATTTAGAATTGTGTTTTTCCTACATCAGTTGTAGGTGGCTACCTTTCTAATAACTACTCTCGACCGTAGTTGAGGTTAGCAATTAGGGTCATTGCTGCGAGGGTTTATAGGTTTTGCTTTCGGATGTAGTTATTGTCTAACTAATCATAAAGGTCTAAATAGTCATGTCATGCAGAGGATATGATCTTGCATTAGTCAAAGGGGTAACCTATTTAGGAACTATAAAGATGAACCTCAGTGTTTTTCAAGGAAAGCGGACATTATTCAAAGTATAGAAGTTATGAAATTATGAGATGAGAAATCCTCGTGGTTTTGTTTTGGGGTAGTTAGAACGGCAAGAATTGTGGTACTGTTTGGGTAATTATTGATTTTGGCTGGCGAAGACAACCCACCTATCATGAATTTGAGAGATATGATCAAAATGTATAAGTTGGCTCGTAACAAGACGGTAAGTTTGGTGAGTATTCGAATTTGAGGTATTTTTTGGTGATTGCTTCAATTGCGTTGACTAGGTCATTTGTAATCTAAAGATTTTGGACCTTGCTTTAGTTGTATTAATGTCCTTAGGTTTATAGCTGTAAGGAAACCTAGGAGTCTGATTTCAAATAATGGACATGAGTTGCTAGAGGATTTTTAGTATCCTGGTAAATGGTTAATCAGACTAACACAGTAGAAGCATGTGGGCCCTTAGCTCAAAAATTTCAGAACGGGATTGAGGTTCCAAGTGGCTAGTCATTCTCGAGACTTGAGAGGTATCGAGATGAGAGCCGGTTGGTTCATTTGAGATTTTGTATTGAGTCGGAGAGGTAGTCAATAATTGGGATTACCTTTGAATTTGGATAGATTATTATGATATCTCCCATGTACCAATGATTGAGGAAGTAGCTTTGTGATCAAGATAACCGTTAGGGGAGCTTAAGAATTTGTCTTATGGTAATGTTTCAATCCCGATTATGAATCTTGACAATTCAATGGTTAAGGTTCCTTAGGAATAATCATTTCTCCAAGAAAGTGATTTGAGAGTACGGAGATGAAATCTGAAAAGACTATCCCGCTATTGTTAAGTTTTAAGATCGTTAAATTTTGAGGACGAAATTTATATAAGTAGGGGAGAATGTAATATCCTGAATTTTTATTCGATTTAATTTGAATTATTTATTATTATTTTGGGTAATTTGAATTTAAAAAAAATTAATTAAATATTATGAAATCTTGATAGATATTTGGATTGGTTAGACCGGCGCTTGAAATGTCTATTTTATCGACCGAGTATCGATTTGGGTTATAAAAAAAAAAGAGAAGCAGGGCCACGGGTAGAGACACAGAGAGTGGGAGGGATAAGAGAGAGAAAGGAGCAAACGAAGGCTTTCGGGTTCGATTTCAGTTTTAAGTTAGTTGGTGAAATCGTAGAGCGGGTCGAGGAAAGTGCATCCATACCCTTCTCTTCTGTTCTTTTTTATTTTCATTTAATTTTCTTTGGATATTATTATCCCGATACCCGACCCATACATGTCTATGAAATACCTATAGCTTAATCATGCATATATATGAATTTTATGTCTAAATTTGAATGTTTATACTGATTTTCGCACTCAGACCCTAACCCCCATGCCCAGACATAATACCCACGAAATTTTAGAGTTTTTGCTTAATTTAAATTGAGCTTGATGTATAAATTGACTTAGAATTATGTTTACCTATGCCTTGAATTTGATGATGTATCAGTTGGATGCCCGAAATTTTACGACTTAATCGATATGTGTATCCGAATACTATTCATGTGTACTATTCACACTGGTATTGTTCACCCGATAATATTGAACAGTATGTTGCATAATTTTTCCACGTTTAACTAATAAGTAAGTGATATGTATATTTGTTTAAATTCAATCGAATAATCTGAAAATTTCGGCATGTTCGATTGTAAAGGAAATTCAAATCCAAAAGACTTACAAATTAATCTGCTTTTTGATAGTAAAAATTCTAAATTTTAGCTATGTATATTATATTCGTACATAAGTTAAATCATAAGAAGATTTAAATCCGAAAACAAGATGAAAAGTATACGAATATTTAGAGAAAAATTACACAATTTAAGTATATGATGGATTTGTTCTCCTAGAGGGAGATATTTGTAAAAGATATTTGATGAATCTTCCCTCAAAAGAATAAGAAAATATAAAACTATGGCCACGGATTCATATTTGAATGGTAATATCCTTAGACATGCCACTAGTATGATAGTGGAGACTCAAGGATTTGTTTTGGCAGCGTATTATAGCGGGTGATACTCTTGACATGCCTTAAAATATTACGGTGGTAATCGATAATAATTCTGTCCATAGAGTGATATGTGGTCCACCTTCCTCGGGGCATTACTATGGAGGACAAGAACAAGAATTATTACCATCATGCCCTCGGGATATAAATAAGGAAGAACTAATAACAAGGCTTTAGATTGTGTGGAGTGAACACAATCTATTCTCGATTATTCGCTCCTTTAGTTAGTAGGGTCTACTAGCTCAAATCTACAAAGATGAATAATTATATTTAATATACGCCCTAAGGAAAATAAGAACAAAATAAAGAAGTAAATTATACCCCAAACATGTCTAATCAAGTTCTGTTTATACATCTCTTTCATATTCATATATCTTTCTTCTATTTAATTTCGTTATTATTATTTATTACCTTGTTATGATATATTTACTGAGCTGTTAACTCACTGTTGATTCACTTGTCTTTCCTTAGATTCTAAATCATGTATAACTTCTTTATTTTGCGGTTCAGGACTAGTAGGCCTTACCAAATGACAGAGTAGCCGATCGAAAAATGGAATGTGTTTGTACCCACACATTCTAAAGTGCTACACACGCAACTTTAATGTCTTATCGAGGACGATGTTTGATACCTAGGGCCAAATACACCACCAAAGTATCTCCCGTACTCTAGGATGCTACCCACGCAACTTTAATGTCCTGTGACAGACGGTACCCGATGCCCAGAACCAAATATGCCACCAAAGTATTTCCTGTGGCCTAGGAGCATTTCTCAATCTACCACTATAATATCTTAAGACATGTCAAGGAATATTACCGGCTACAATACACAGTTAGGGTTATCCTTAAGTTTTCATTGTAATATCAATAGTATGTTAGGGGATACTACCCTCTAAAATATAAATATATTGTCTAGGTTTCATGATTTCTTATTCTTTGAAGGATTCCATATTCGTTCATAAAAATATTATTCTCGCTTTAAGAGAATAGTTCATCAAACATATCACATTATGGCATTCCTTTCTTATACTTTACATATCACGCATAATTTTTATATACAGATATAACTAATCATTTCTTGTGGATTTAACTCTTCACATGATTTTAAATATATACATAATTTAACATGAAACTTTGGAACGATTAGGAAATTCTTATCACATTGGGGCAAACATGAATTTAGGACTTCCGGACGAATAATCCTTCACAAATGGTTCACAATAATATTTTCAAAATATACAATTGAGTATACACAATTATATATAATTTAAATATTAATTAAATAAAACGAAATCATGCAAAAATACCAAAATAGCTCGGGTGAATAGTATTCGCATCGGTATTAGGGTCCTGTATGTGCAAAATTAGACATCCAATTGATAAATTAACATGTTTATGATATGGGCAGCAATATTCTAAAACTAATTTATCTATAAAATTAAAAATAATCGGTTAAACGGGGTCCGAACGCCCGTTAAAGTTTCGGTGAATAAAATTTTACATAAAACTACCAAATCGAATATCCAATCAATAATATCTAAAAATTCTTTAGATTTATAGAAAGCTTCAGTGCTCGGTATGGGTAATAATATTCTAGAGTTAATTTAGGTAAAAGTCCCAAAAATCAGAGGGTAAAGACATTCAGGTGCGGGGTTAGAGTTTCTATATGAAAATCAATAAATAACTAATAAATCGGACAACAAATTGATAAATTTTCATACCCAAGTCGTGGCTTTCATAAAATATATGTATGGGTCGGGTATTAGGATAATAATACCCGATGGAGATCGAACAAAAATTAAAAAGAGAGAACAAAAAAGGTATGAGTGTACTTATCTCGACCAAATCTATTACTTCTCTAACTAGCTCCAAGTTGAATTCAAACCCAAGAGCCTCGGTCTCTCCTCACTCTCACTTCTCCCTCTCTCTCCTCTCTTTTCTTTTCCTCCCCCGAAGCCCCCTGATGCCCCTTTCCCCTTCTTCTTCCTCTAAATTAT
>JAODPA010158664.1:0-14393 GCA_025585075.1 Nepenthes mirabilis
TTTAAAGTTAATATGAGCAAATTTTTGCAAAAGTGTAATCATGAAATTGTGGATTTATGATAGAAAATTGTACAATTAAGTTACAAAATATGATCATTTTCTCTATAAATGAGAAAATTATGAAGAGCCAAGGATAATTGTAGAGTTTTCTAAAAATATGAATTGGATAAGGGTTATTATTCAGTGGATAGTATATTTTGATATATCTTAGTAAATTATAGTGGTATATCGGTATTCAACCCTTTATTACTACAGGGTTAAGAAGCAGTATTTGGCTCTGTCTATTGGATGATATATAGATGACATACCTTCAGGTATTGAATACAAGTGTATGGCATTTAGTTGTGTGGCAGTATACACAGCCCGAGTTTTGAATATTCGCACATTTAGTCGGTAAAGCCTACTATCTTTGGTCCTTAAAAAAAAATAATAAGAGTTGAGCTTGTTTTGATGGCTATGATTAAGCAGAAACTTGATAAGTATAATTTGAAATCTACATAAGCGAATTCATACATTTTGTTATGAAAATTCATGGCATATCATTGCAGTGTTCCTTCCGATACGTTTTAATGCAAAGTATACATATTCATTGATATATTATAGTGCATTGTTGAGCTTTTAGTTTACTCTTACTATTTTACTAACCTTTCAAATGAGATACACGAGTTCATGTCGGATGAGTAGAAGTAAAAATTGGGAATATTTGCAGGATTTTAGTTTAGAAGTTTGTGGATGTTTCATGTTGTTTAAATATTTTCAGATATCATTTAATATATCTAAATGCTATATTTTAGTTTAATTTCAGTTTCGGATATTAGTTTTTGATGGTTATGTTGTATGGATAGTAGCTATGATAGATTTGGTTTAAGTATCGGTTATTTAGATATGATAAATTGTGAGTTATAGAAATGTTATAAAGATGTCCCGTAACAATATTATAATCTATATCCACAATATTATATTCTAATTTTGTATTAAGTAGCTATCTTTCCTTATATAAAAGTTTGATGGCAAGATTCGGGTCAGTATCGCAAGCCGCGTGTAATGTAGCTATCATTTTGGGTCCTGTGTATGATCTTAGAATATTATTATTGTAGTCGATTGAAGCATTGGTGTGGAGTTTACGTTCGAATGATTAATTAAAGAACAAATTGGTTAAATAGTAATAATTAATTAAAGGTTAATTGGGGATCGAGTTTTGGGACGTGACATTATAAACGGTCAAGCTTGTTGATTTTTGGCTCAGGGCATTCGAACCATGCTGATTTTTGAGTTGACATTGAATGTCCTAACGCCGCTGCCTCATGATTGTTTCTTTCTAGGAGAATAAGTACTTCTAACTTTTATTATCGAAGTATACCGTAGATTTTTCATCATACAAATAGTATCTCCAAATTTTTGGAGAAAGATAATCATGTGTGAGGGTGATTCTTGTTAAAGGCTTCATGTTATCTTGACCCATAACCTATAATCTTACCATTTTGTATCAATATACAACCCAAAGCTTTCCTCGATACGTCACAATAAACTACAAATCTTTATGTTTTTTAAGGAATTGCCAAAATTTGTGCTTAAGTCAGATAACCCATTAATTCTTAGAAAATTTGCCCACAATCATCATCACAATGAACTGTCCTTCTCTTTTGAGTCAAACGAGTTAATTGACCACTATGTTAATTTTTTTTTCAACAAATCTACTATATTATCTAGCTAACCTAAGGAAACTATGAAACTAGGTGACATTTGTCCATTGATCCCAACTTATGATCACTTTTATCTTCTTTAGATCAACCATAACTCCTTCTTTCAAAACAAATGTGACCTAAGAAGGCTACTTCCCCGAGTTACAATTTATATTTCCTTAATTTAGTAAATAATTTCCATTCTTGATGGGTTTATGAAGAAAAACTAAAATGAATCTCATACTTTTCTTAACAACTTAAGTAGGTTAAGACATGATCAATAAAAATAATCATGAAATGGTCTAAATATATTGTAATAGTCAATTTGTTAAATTCATAAATGCTATGGGGGTGTTAGTCATTGCAAAAGGAAGCAACAAAAATTCATAATGGTAATGCCTTATCTAAACTATCTTTAGTATATCTTCCTTCTTAATTCTCAACTAATGGTACCACAAATGAAAGTCAATCTTGAAGAATATATGTGCCACTTATAATTCGTAAAGTAAATCATCAATTTTTTTTTATTAAGAATACTTATTCTTGATTGTGGTCTTACTCAACTTCCAATATTCAATGCATAATCTTAAGTTCCATTTTTTTTCACAAATAATGTGGGAGCACCCAAAAGTTATAAGGTATGGGTTCTTAAAAACGTAGTAATTCTAGTAATTAAGATAATGTAATTGACATAATTAAATTTGGGATAAACAAATGTAAAAAATATTAGAAATTAGTCTTAGTGCAATAAACTGTAGGGCTGAACATATTGCAAGCTCAAGCCCAGAAGTGGGTGCCAAACCAGTAGGCTCCGGGCTCACTATTGGCTCAGGCCTGGATGGTGGCACAAAAACCAGTGGCAAGGGTGCTCTCCGCATGCTCGCCATGTGCTCAAGTGTGCCACACTCGCCTGACTGGCATCCTAGCGCCAGTCTGTTTTAAAGCCTGAGCAGGGCGCTCGCGATTTTCATTTTCACGTGGACCAAACCCTAGAGAGAGAGAGTGTGCGAAGAACTAGAGAGAGAAGAAGATCGAAGCTTACGAGTTCGAATCCATCTGAGAGCTAGTTATAAAAGTGATAGATTGAGTCGAGACAAGTGTACACATTTAATTTTTTTCAGGTATTTTTATTTCGGTACCCACTCAAATCATATAAAATATGGAACCCATGACCCTAATATAATTTATTTACCGTTTGATACCCAATTTTCCCATGTTTCGTGCAGATTTTACTTCGGCAAAACCCTAGACCCGTGCCCAGCTCCCGTATCCCTTTCAATTCGAACCCTATGCATAAATTATCCTTAATTATATATTAACCATGTCCTAATTGTATATATACATCGGTTGGACATTTGATTTTTTAAGAATCAACTCATTCGGTGTGTTCGGAGGCTCTAAATAGGCCATGACACTGTTCATCCAAGACAATAATTAAATTTGCATAATTTTACCCTATTTAATTGTTATATAAGTTCTGTTTAATTATATGTGTTTAATTGTAAACTCTAAAAAAATATGTTTGTGTTCCATATGTGAATGGGATGTGGTCTGGAGGTCTCCAAAGTTATAATTGTCTATTGATGGTAAGAAATTCTAACATTCTTTATGTATAATAATGTCCACGCATGCAAATTAAATTGTGAGAAGACTTAAATCCGAAAGAAAGATAAAAATCACACAAGCATTAGGAGGGAAACCGACAAATTGTTATATGATTGAATTTTTCTTCCAGATGGAGACAATTGCTATAAAAGTAGTATGGTGAACCTTTTCTAAAAAGAATAAGAAATCGTGAAATTAGAACAATAGAATTATGTTACGAAGGATAATTACTCTTGGCATGCCATTCGTATTATAGTAGAGATTCAAGGATTACTCTGACTGCGTATTGTAGCGAGTAATACTCTTGGTAAGCATTAGGATATTACTGTGGAAGGACGAGAGCTGTCCCTAGGCCCCGGGGGTACATGTGGGGGCATATCGTTATCGGCGCATCTATGGACATGATACATAGATGAACCCTCCTCTGGATCTAAAATAAGAGCTCACGGCCTTAAATCATGTGTTGTATCATGATCCTTTCCTCGTTTTCCTATTCCTTTAGCTAGTAATGTTTATTGACCATAATCCGCAAAGATTAACGTAATCATAAAAGTGTATAGAAACACATCTCATGTCATCATGCATCGTTACATATCTCTTCCCTCTCATCTCCAATTTCATTGAGATATACATTGCTCCCATCCCTTTTATTGTTTCATATGATCATATATTGTCTATTATTACATATGATGCACTTGCTGAGCTGTTAAGCTCACCATTGCTTCTTCTTCACTCCAGATAAGTACGCTATTATATCAGAAGAGATCGAGTTGGCCGTAGGCGCAGGATAGGTAGCTGGACATAATGTGGGAAAGATTTTAAGGCTTAGCTTTATGATTTGTATATTAACAGAAAAATTATATAATTTATTTTGATACTTATGGTTATATATGTGTGAGATAATGATGATGATCGATGTATAGATTAGTTTCTGCTGTATGTAATAGATGTAGTGGCTTCCGTAGGTTTTTACGATTATATTTATTTACCTAGGGACATCTTATCTGAACTGTCGTCGTACCCAAAATTATGATGCCGGCGCCACATGTTATATAATTGTGGCAGTTGGGATTCTGTGTATGAGTTGTATGTGTATTGTGGATGTTGTATAGGGTTTCGTATAGGTTTTGTATTTGGTGGACATCTATTTTATAGACGAAACTTTACCGAATTTTCAGTAGAATTACGGTCCGTCACAAAAGTAACATGCTTGATCATATAAATCTCTTATCTAATAACTCTTATGATTGATTCTTCAATAATCTCAACTCCAAAGGGGCCATTCTATATGAAACTTTAGAAATTGGCATGAATCCTAATACCAAATCAATAACAAAATTTAATCTCTTGGTTTTCAATCACCTTGATAAATCTTATAATAAGACATTGTCAAATTCCTACATGATCAGTATCTCCTCGATTGTCACATTATGGCTTCTGGAAGAGATAACATAGATAAAAAAGGAATGACATCCATCTTGCATTAAGTGACACACATGTAATGTAGAAATTGGACATGTTGAGTCCTTTCTTACGCTCCCTTGAAATGTAAAGGGTTGGCATGTTAGAATTTTAAAATACAGTCCATTATGGAAATAATTTGTACTAACATGATAATATGCCGGCCAATCTATACGAAAATGATATCAAAGCCACTTATATCAAACAACATCAAATTAACAGACAACTAAAATTTATTTATCCAAATTACACATCCAAGGTACATTATATCTCCTATCATGAACTTACTCATAGTAATACACTACTAGTGCATAATTTAAAATCCTTGATGGGATATGCAAGTGATAATAAATTTGTAGACCCCAAATTAATCAATATATATATTGGAGTTTTAAAAATTAGCATTTTACCTTCAACCTCACTAATGGGATTGTACATCGAAGATTGTATTATATATTCTTGCCCCATTAATTGGGCTATATGTTACTATTCATAGCACCTGGGCGGACTAACTACATATTATGCTCAACAGACAGATATAATTGCCATTTTTTGGCCTGTGGATATTAGGTATATGATCTTTGTCTATGAAATATATTCAATTAATTCTTTACAATGATTCTTATTTAAATATAAGAAATAATGTAAAATATAGAATATGAAAACCAAATAACTTAATTTATACTATATTATAGATTTTTTATCAAAATCTTGCATAAGACTAACATACATGACAAAACAATAAAAAACTTCATGATTTTGCAACAATGCTATAAACTAAAGCCTAAAATCTTAAAATCTCATCATCCGTGGGAAAATTTAACCATGCACATAAGAAAAATTCAAGGAAAGAATAAAAAAGATTGCATGCATATGATTTTAGAATATGCATTAATAAGCACTTAAGAAATTTAACAATAAAATAAAAGAAATGGTTTGAAATGTACTTATCTTAAGATGATTTACCAAAATTTTTATTAATCCCACCTTAAATCCTCTATCTTTGTCTCTTTGTCTCTCCCTCCTCCTCTTCTTTTTTTGTCTCTTTTCTCAAATTTATCAAGAAAATGAATGACAATGAATCAAAATCCTCTTATAATGATAGACTAGTGCACGTGTGCCAATGTTGTGCCTAACAAATGCAAAGACTTAATGCAGACAATGTATGAGTGTCACTCATGTTGAGTCAGGAGTGACCTTTGATATCTAGCCACTAGAACCGGTATACGACTGCCAACATATACACATCCGGGGTAATTTCTACTGCTATTAGAGTACGAGATTTCTTCTTGCACACATCAGGTGCTCCATTACAATTTTTAGCTCATGAGCATAGACATGCACCTATCATGTGCTTACTTAAATTCTTCAAATCTTAAATTTCTTATTTAAACCCATAATTATTTTTAATAATTAACTTAATTTAACAAACTTCTGATACCATATACGACATTTAGTAGTTGAGCATTGTAGTTCCTTCTCGAAATGTCCCTCATTGGTCAATGTCACAAGGACTTGCTTAATTCAATCTGAATACAATAGTCCCATTAAGTATCCATCTTTGGTACTTTTCTCGAGAAAGTACCTTGAAGTCTCTCCACTAGGATAAATCCTCTTTGCCATTGCCTTGATTGTGCCTTGAATTGAGGTCTTCTATGATGTGATACAATTTTTGTTGACAATGATCATTGACTTCCAGGATTACAAAGTTGTCTACCCCACTTATCATGTAACCTCACTTCTTTCTGTTAGTAACAACTACATCATGGCCCTCTTGGGTTAAGGTCAGTTATTGAGGACTCTTAGATTGCCATCCCACCGAGTAATTGTTTTGATAATCATTACATCCCCAACTTTACTAAGGTTAAAACCTTCTGCAAGATGACCTTCATATTGGATGTTCCCCTGAGAAAGCTACCTAGTGATTTGTCACCTCTTTGTACGAATTGTCTTGTCATAAGAAGTGCATTTGCCGATGCCAGATGCCTTATTGAAACCTAGACACAGTCATCTTCTAATACCATTTAGAATTCTCCTAGGACAAGACTTTGCTTATAAGTCTCACACAATATCATAATGGAGGATACCATATGAAGGCTTCCATAGTGGCCCACATGTTGTCTTATACCACAAGGTGCTTTCCACAATACTTCTTGCCAATGGAAACTTTGACATATCCATCACCAGACGACATGGTTTTGATGACCATCTATGTCACAATTTTGAATTTATTGTAATAAGATTTTATTTGAAGTATAATCGTACAACATTGAAGTATAATCGTACAACATTGCATGTCCACATTGTTGGGAATCACTTCAATGTGGAAGTCCTTTGTGACCGGAGGATTTGGATAGAGCACGTATGTGCTACTATAATCAAGATAAGTAGAAAGAATTTTGGTTAATATAATTGACCGAAACCTTCTGGACAGGCAACCTCAACCGGTCAATATGTTAACCGATTGAGGTCGTGAGCTGCCTAACATTGCTGAAAAATCCCAGATGGACTATTTTGACCGGTCAATAGGAGTGTTGATCAGTAAAAGAGAGAAGACGGTCAACAATGTTGACTGGTTGGATATAAAAGTTTTGAATGACTGTCATATCTCAAAAGGCGTGCATTTGACCCACTTGATTGGGTAGTTCGAAGACATCATTCATGGGACAACAACTGATCAGTTTGTAGGAGTAGGCATACATCACCTGCTGTAGGGTAGGGTGTGCGCATGTACAGATGCAGACCTTAAAAATTGTGCACTGACCACCAAGCTAAGCTATGGTTGCTCATATTACTGGAAGGCATGTGCATATATATGTATATGCATACTCACTGCTAATGTGAGAGACAAGTGAGAAAGTAGAGAGAAAAAAAAAGGAGAGGAAGTACAAAACAGAGAGAGTAGTGAGTGAAAATAAAGTGTTAAAATTCTTTATTTACTTTTGATCTGTTCTTAGTTTTCACCTCCTATGGTTTGTGTAACAAATATTTCATACTAAGTGATTTTATTATAAACTCAATATCCCGTAATTTTTTTCTTATTTTAGAAGAATTTTTTATGTAAAATACTTGGTGTTTATTTTTTTTCTTATGCTTTCACTTCACTATGTGTGTGTGTTGTTCTTGTATCTTTGATAGATGGCTGTCCATTCCGACCAACAAGTGGTATCAAAGAGAATAGTTGAGAATTCCATTTAAATGGTATTATCGTCTTCAAAGAACTTGCCATTCAGCGTTGAACAATTTAGTGGGTAGAGTAACTTCATCCTCTAGCGAGAGAGGATGAAGAACATTCTAACCAGAGAAGAAACAATAAAAGCGTTGAAGAAGAAGAAAGATAAGCCAAAAAACTTATTTGTGGAGGATTGGCAAGATAAACGAGACCTTACTAACTGTACTTTTTAGTTATGTTTGGCGGATAATACACTCCAGGAGGTCATTAGCCTGACTAATCCAGCAGAGATTTGGGACTAGTTTAGGAGTCGATATAAGTCCAAATCCTTGACAACCAGGCTGCATACAAAGAAACAATTCTATTGTCTGTAGTTGTCAGAAGGTGGCAGTTTTGAGAAGTGTTTGGACGAATTTAATCAGATCATGATGCAAATATCAGCCATTGATGAAGAAATCAAGGAGGAAGACAAGATGCTAGCACTGCTGGCCTCTCTGCCGACCTCTTATGATCACATCATCACCACCTTACTATTTGAGAAAGACACGTGAAGCAGGATGAGGTAATTGCTTCCTTACTCATGAATGAGTCAAGGCGGTCACAAAGGGGCTTCAACGTCTTTGCATAGTGAAGTACTTGTGACCGAGTCCGGGGAAAGGAGTAGAGGGCGCAGCCAGAAGCTTGGCGAGAAAGGATGCAACAAATCTCGGTCAAGATATCAAAACCTTGAGTGCCATCACTGTGACAAAAAGGGCCACATTAAGAAATAATGCTTCAAGTGGAAGCGTGAGAACGCGAAAATGGAGAAAGGAGAAAAGAGGTGAGGTGAGGATAAGTCCTCCATCTCAGTGGTCATAGGAGACGATCTCCTGTTGACGTGTGAAGAGAATGAGGTGAACCTGATGGACGAGGAGTCCAGTTGGGTGATTGATTCTAGTGCCACCTTACATGCCACGTCTAGAAAAGGATTATTCACATCCTATACTCCAGGAGACTTTGGAGTGATAATGATGGGTAACGAAGAAATATTCCAAATTATTGGTAAGGGTGATGTTGTATTAGTTACCAATAATGGGATGAAACTGTTGCTAAATGATGTCTGATATGTCCCTGACATCAGGCTCAATATCATCTCAGTTGGTCGGTTGGATGATGAAAGTTATTGTAACACATTCTGTGAAGGTGAGTAGAAATTGACCAGAGAATCTCTGGTGTTGGCAAGAGAAAAAAAGTGCTCTAGCCTGTACATAATGAAGGCTTCCGCAATGGCTAGAGACGTGAATGCCGCAATCAGCAAGGAGTCTGAGAACTTATGGCATAGGAGGTTGGGCAACATGAGTGAACGTGAACTGTATTATCTGGCCAGGAAGGGCCTTATCCGCGGAGTAAAGGAGGACGAACTAATGACGTGTCCTCATTACTTAGCTGACAAACAAAGGAGAGTCTCATTTTATAGAGACTCATTGGCTCTAAATGTAGAACTACTCGATTTCGTCCACACAGATGTGTGTGGACTATTCAAGGAAGAGTCATTTGGTGGAACTCAATACTTTATTTCCTTTATTAATGATTGCTCCAGAAAGTTGTGGGTTTATCCACTGAAGACCAAGGACCAAGTCCTCGGTGTGTTTGAGCATTTTCATGCTATCGTTGAACGTCAGACAGGAAAAAAACTGAAGACTATTCGAAGTGATAATGACGGCGAGTATATAGGGCCCTTTGATGCCTATTACTAGTTATATAGTATTAGACATCAGAAAATACCACCAAAGATACCACTGTTGAATGGAGTGGTTGAGCAGATGAACCGCACACTTCTAGAAAGAGTACAGTACTTGCTTTCCGAAGCTAAGCTTTCTGCACACTTCTGGATGAAGTACTGAAAACGGTGGCCTATATCATAAATAGGTCACCCAATAAACCCTTGAAGGGTGAAGTGTTGGAGAAGATATAGTCTTGTAAAGAGCTATCCTATGATCATCTACGGGTATTTGGATGTAAAGTTTTCATTCATATCCCAAGAGATGAGAGGACAAAGTTGGAGCCAGAGACGATACAATGCGTCTTTTTGGGCTATGGGGAAGATGAGTTGGATTATAAATTTTATGATCCAACAGATAGAAGACTTGTTCGGTCAAATGATGTGACTTTTATTAAAAATGAAACGATCGAGGATATGGTAGGAAGGCCAAGTGTGATGTTAGCCGGACAGGCAAAGTAAGTGTCAAAATTATCCGTTTGGTATTCCTAAAAGACAAGGACAATGGTCCTAAAGTGGCTGAGGATAATGGAGAGGCAAGCATGGCACCTGATAAAGGCCAGGATGAAGTCATCCCTCAACCGGCTAAGGATGTTCCTGTCAGATAATCCTCACGAAACAGACGGCCATCTGTCTATTTGTCACCAAGTGAATATATTATACTCACTGATGCCGGAGAGTCTGAGAGTTATGAAGAAGCTATGGAGGGCGAAAGTAAGTAGAAATGGCTGGAAGCCATAAATGATGAAATGATTTCTCTTCATGAGAATCATACCTTTGATTTAGCCAAGTTTCATAAGGGGAAGAAGGCTCTAAAGAACAAATGGGTCTTCCGGTTGAAAATTGATGAGAATACAATAAAGTCGAAGTATAATGCACGACTAGTGGTGAAAGGCTTCAGTCAATGGAAAGAAATTGATTTCGATGAGATTTTTGCTCCCGTGGTAAAGATGTCCTCCGCAAGGATTATGTTAGGTTTGGCGGCCGCTCGGAATCTGGAAGTGGAGCAGATAGATGTCTAGATGGCTTTTCTTCATGGTGAACTGGGAGAAGAAACTTACATGGAACAGTCGAAAGGGTTCAAGGTTAAAGAGAAGGTGCGACTAGTCTGTCGTCTAAGGAAGAGCCTATATGGGTTGAAACAGACTCCGAGACAATGGTACAAGAAATTAAATCAGTCATGATTAGTCAAGGATATCGACAGACTACTTGTGATCATTGTGTTTTCACACAAAGATTTTTTGAAGACGATTTTATTTTACTTTTCCTTTACGTGGATGACATGTTGATTGTTGGACAAAATAGTACTCAGATAAAGAAGTTGAAGGAGTAACTTGGGCAATCCTTTACCATAAAAGACCTCAGACTGGCAAACCAGATTCTTTGTGTTAAAATTATTCACGATCGAGAGGTAAGGAGACTATGGTTGTCTCAAGAAAACTATATTAAAAAGATACTCCAACGATTCAATATGGATAAGTTAAAGCCTGTGAGCATACCATTAACAAACCACTACAGGCTGAGCAGTCGCCAGTATCCATCTTTATACGAAGAGAAGGCATACATGAGAGGTGTTCTTTACTCCTCGGCTGTGGAAAGCTTGATGTATGCCTTGGTATGCACAAAGCTGGACATAGTACATGCTATTGGAATAGTCAGCAGAATTCTGTATAACCTAGGAAAGGAGTATTGGTCCGCGGTGAAGTGGATCATGAGATATATCAGAAGAACTTTCAAGAGGTGCTTGTGTCTTGGAAGTGACGAGTCTCAGTTGGTGGACTACTCAGATTCTATTACAGCCGGAGACATCAACAATCACAAGTCCACTTTGGGATGCTTAGTGAAGCTTATTGGAGGTGTAGTTTTCTGACAGTCCAAGTTATAGAAGTGTGTTGCCATTTCTACTACTAAAACCGATTACATTACCGTGATAGAAGTTTGTAAGGAGATATTATGGATGAAGAAGTTCATTTAGAAATTGAGCCTCGAATTAAAAAGTATGTGGTACTTCGTGATAGTCAGAGTGTCATTCATCTCTACAAGAACTCCTTACTCTATTCCAGATCAAAGCATATTGTTGTATGATATTATTGGGTGAGAGACGTGCTTGAAGGTAGTCTGCTGTTACTGAAAAAGGTCGACACTGAAGAAAATGGGACGGACATGATGACCAAGATCCTGTCGAAAGAGAAGAATAAAATTTGCTGTAAATTAGCTCGGCTGGTGGACTTAACTTCCTCCCGGTCATGAGGAAAAGTTTGTTGGGAATCGCTCCCGTGTGGAAGTCCTTTGTGACCGGATGACTTGGACGGAGCACGTATGTGCTACTATAATCAGAATAAGTAGAAGGAATTCCTGTTAATATAGTTGACCGGAACTTTCTAGATGGGTAACCTCAATCGGTCAATATGTTGACCAATTGAGGTCGTGAGCAGCCTAACATAGCTAAAAAATTCTAGACGGACTATTTCGACGGGTCAACAGGAGTATTGATCGATTGGATATAAAAGTTCTGCATGACTATCATATTCCAAAAGGGGTGTAGTTGACCTACCTGATTGGATAATTGGAAGACATCAATCCTTAAGAATTGTGCACCAACTACTTAGCTAAGCTATGGTTCCTCATATTACTAGAAGGCACGTGCATATATATGTATATGCATACTCACTACTAATGTGAGAGGCAAGTAAGAAAGTAGAGAGAAAAAAAAAAAGGAGGAGAGGAAGTGTAAAAGAGAAAGAGTAGTGAGCGAAAATAAAGTATTGAAATTCTTTATTTACTTTTACTCTATTCTTATTTTTCGCCTCCTGTGATTTATATTACAAATATTTCATACTTAGTGATTTTATCGTGGATTTAATATCTCGTGGTTTTTTTCTTATTTTAGAAGGGTTTTCCATATAAAATATTTGGTATTAATTTTTCTTCTCTTACTTTCACTTCACTGTGTGTGTGTGTGTGGTTCTTGTACCTTTGATAAACGGCCATCCATTCCGGCCAACATACATAAATATGTTGATTGTCATGTAAAGTATCACTTTGTATGATCACACTACTCCAAATATCTGCACCCTCACTAAAGCTATGCAATAGTGTAGCACTCAAAGCATTAGTTATCATATTATGCCACCATTTCTTTGCTATCAATTCTACATCCAAAACTCTTTGTGACTTTTCACTCCAAGTACATTGAACATAAAAAAGCTAAATAACAATGCTAAGTCCAACTATTTGACTTAAGAATCTATTCAAGCAAGGTCTCACACGGATAATACTCATCTTCTAGTCAATTTACCTTGGGTCACCAATGGCCACTAACACATTGCTTTTGAGTACGATTTCTCCCATGTCATAGATGAAATATGAAGATGCCTAACATAACTCAACGTGGTGCCAAATGAGTTCTAATGTTAATCTCCACTCTCAAAATAACGTCAAAATTGATGCATATCATTCAATTTCCATGGAAGCTCTAATAAGCCTAATTGAGATCAAGCAAGAATCAGGTCTAACACTTGTGGCCAATTGCATCCTTTGTCCAATTTTTGTGTACCCAAGTCAAGGCACTAAAGTTATAGCCAACTCGCCTCTAATACTAGTCTATCATGATCCCATTTTAATATATAGAAATTGACTATGCGATGCCAAAACCATTCCAAGTTATGGCTACCCTACCTTAACTTAAGGATCTACCACTCCATACTAAAAAACTAAGCCATGTGAGATTTGGAGCATATTGATTGCTTCACGTCATGGGGCTCACTATCAAGCTAACACTTACCCCATTGATGGGCTCTCATTCTTTACTCAGCACTTGTTCACATGGGGACAATATAAAATATAAAGCACATTGTTGTGGGAAGCACTCATGCTCTAGTCTTCCTTTGAGATTTCATTTGTCTACCAATGTATGATACTCGAGAAGGCAACATGCATGGTAACATATCCTAGTCACCCCGATCGTATTTACATGCATCTGCCATTTGGTTAAGAAGCATAATACTAGGCAACCATGATATTAATCATGATAGTACAATGTTACCCCGTTCCATGCCTCTAGCATCATGAGTATCGACTCAACTTGAAACTCTCAACTTGTTTTTCATCCCGAGAGAGTAATACTTGCATGTGTGATGAACAAATACACGTCTTGCGTGCAACTGAGGTCATAACCTCCCGCTTAATCATTATGAGCACTATGAAACCCTTCTACCATTACTGGATAGTATTCACTTGGCGCCCGAGCTCTTGGAGACACTCAGTCATCAACGAAATATCCCAAGAGCCAATCTTCATTATAAGATAGCCCACTTAGATGATATGTGGTGCTAAGACCCACTACAATACCCTTAGGTGTTGTGGAGGATTTGAACAATAGATGCCTCCTATAGAAGATATTAGGCATTTCTGAAATTTTTAGAAGTAAATGTTGGGTTGTTCCAACTTTTATAATGCAAAATCTAATTCTTCCGGAATCTAAAAATTCGGTCTAGATTCACCTAATTTATAGAAAAAACAAATATATGAAAAAGATTATTAGAAATTTCTTTTGACATATATAATACAATGTGAAACTCCAATCGACTATACTTTTTCTTAGTTACGTATTATGTCTTTAATTGTTGAAATGAAATAGCATAAATTGAATGACTATTCTCTTCAATAGAATGGATTAGAATATAGTTAATAATTGATGTTCTTATGTTAATAG
>JAODPA010158665.1:0-12416 GCA_025585075.1 Nepenthes mirabilis
TATTCTATTCTATTCTTTTTTTTTTTTCAATTAAACCTTCTGTGAAAACACTTGATCGGAACTACCATTGAATGAAACCAAACCCGAGTCTGTGGGATCAATCTGGGCCCGACTCACTGCGCCAAGTCATCTGACTCGACCGAGTCTTGGACACGTCATACTCCAGCAGTACTCGTGCTCTATTTATTAGCGTCAAAGTCATTCTGAAAATCGAAAATCAGGGCACAAGGGGAAGCGGGAAAAAGAAAGGGGCGGAAGGGGAGCGAGAGAGAGAGAGAGGGCGATGACGGAGAAAGGGATAGGAGGAGTTGGAGGGGAAGGGAAGGAGGAGCTGTCGGTGGACGAGCGGTACACTCAATGGAAGTCTCTAGTCCCCATCCTCTACGACTGGCTCGCTAATCACAACCTCGTCTGGCCTTCTCTATCCTGTCGGTTCGTCCGTATACTCCTTCTCTCACTCACTCTTGATTATTCCCCACCTCTAGCTGTATTCTAGTTACCATACACTGGTTCTACCAAATATTGCTAAATATTGTACGAATGCTTCGATCGGAGAGAAACGGAAAGTAATTTCAAAAGAATCGAAGAGCTGAATTTTTTACTAGACTCTGATTTAATTTCTCGTGGCTAGCTTGTGCGGTTTAGGGGTCATAATTGTTGCCCTAATGGTGCTGTAAAACGTTGTTTATTGTAAACCACAATGCAGTGCCTGTGCTTTGGCTGTTTTTGTTTTATTTTTTCTTTTGGGAAGGGAGGGGTTACATATGACGCCTAGCGAGTGAAGAAAGTTAGGTTTTGGAAATCTGACAAAACATTAGATGATTGTGATCGGGTATACTGGTTCCAATTTTCCCAATCACGGGGCGCTACCGAACTTGCATATGAACGGCACACGAGAGGCTGACCAAGTGATTATGGGCAGCTCCACTGAAATTGGAAGGGGAAGCATGGAAAGTAGGACGAGTGGGGTTATTTTTGTCATAATGGGTTTGTATAATGTATTTTGACTCCACGGCACATTCCATGATTTCTTTTTATTTATATTCTGCTCCTTTCTCATTCTAAACTATGATGTAGTTGATTAAACACCATCATCCGAGATGTATTCTAATTGAATTGTAATTTAGGGGACATTAATTATTAATGCAGCTCCAAATATGTTGAACAAGCTAACCAAACAAAGCAATTGGCTGAATCCTGTGAAATTTTCCAACGACAGAGCCGCAATTGTACCATACCGAACAAGCGCTATGCATGTATAAAAACTCACTAAACAAATATTCACATAGCTATTTGTCTAAATATTAGACCTATCTTGTTATTTTGACCCCAAGGTTGGCCTCTACGTCTTTAATCCCATGTCCTCTCCCCCCACCCAATCAGAAACCCACATCCAAATACAGTGAACCAGTGTGTTTTCACTCCCACATTCTCTCCCCTTCTTCCTTGTTTCTTCCATTCTTTTCTTTCACCCCATCAAGTGCAGGTTATCCCATCAGATTAAATTACAGCACTGTCTGTGAGTTGTACAATCTGCTGTTGTATAGCTAGCCATACAATTGGAGTAAAATTACTGTTGGAGTTGTACAATCTGTTGTAGTAAGCCACTGGACTTCATAAAATTCACCTTATTCTAAAGTAAATTATGGCACAGTTTGCCATATTTTTAGTAATGGAATACAGAATGGAACGAGGGTGAGTCTTAGCGTAATGTTGAGTGCACTTTGTTTTACTTAGAGTTTATGGGTTTAAATCATGTAAATACTTTTTCCCATTGTAACAATAACTCTTAAGTGCATATAAAATTTGGTAGGCGTTATAATGTGGGTCCTTTTGCGTTGGGTTTCCCTCAGTAAAGAACAGTGAAAGAGTTGAGGAGGAAGTGGAAGAAATGAGGGAGAAAGTGAGACTGTGCAGATAGAAAACGAATACCTTCACCATTTTTGCAGGTGGATTTGTGATCTTAAAGATATGGAGGGAGATATAAAATAGAAAAGCTGGTTACTAGCTAGGGCTAGAATGGCTGGAAAGGTCTCTCTATATGCTACTTGCCATGTGGATAATTGAGCAGTGAGCCAGTATATTATATTAAAATATTTGTTTAGATCTTTTTTTGATCCTGTCTTAATTATTTTCAAATCTTTGGAATCATATATGGGTTAATTATAACCAGAATATAGTTTTGGATGCTTTCTTTATGCAGGTTTTTGTAGTCTTTAAATTCATATCTTATACCTAGTTATTAATATATTGCCACAATAACAAACATTGAATTAATGCCATTACTCTATTCTTAACATGGTATTAAAGCCTTTACTTATTTGATTCACCATATAGTCTTCAACTTCTGGCACGCAATTAGCTTTTTTCTATTGCCCACCGGACATCATAAAAGAAACTACTTAAACATTTTCATTGATTGTCCCCTTATCACACTCTATTGTCCTGTGTTCTCAAAATTAAGAGTATCAACACATGCCTCTGCTATCTGACAATATTTGCCAATTCTCTCTCTTTTACTAGCCCTGATATTTGGATACAAAATTTCCAGTGGCATAGTTCTTATAAATAGATAGAGAGAATTTCAGTGATCAGTGGCTTATCCATCCTATGTTTTTTGCAGAAAGTTCCTTTCTGGATCTTCTAGTTCTACCTTGTTCTTCATTGCTGCCCAATATGGTAAAGCTTTGCAACAGAGTACTTTATTTTCCCTCTTGCTCTATTCATTGCTTCTTCATTCATCATAATTCCAAGGTTTCATTCAAGGCTTTGCATTGGGTGACTGCCTATTGTGCTCTAAGTTCCTATCCTTCTTCTCCATTGCCATTTAGTTCTCCATTGTTGCCATTGTTGCCTCAAAAAACCGCTAGTTAATTGCAAAAATCATGGCCTGTTATGTAAAGAAGGTGCTTTGTTCCCTTTTAAAACATCAGAGGCCTCTAACTTCCAGGCCTGAACACTTATATTCCATGTCCTCAGCCCCTGACAACTTTTTCTGCACCAGCAGCAACCACGACCCATATTAGCAGTCGGCCTCTGTTTCCTGTTGTTCTGTTTATGTTCCTTCTCTAATGTCCTATTCTCTCTCCCCCCTCTCTTAAATTGTGAATGATGGAATTGGAATTTGGACGATCGATGCTGTTCTGTCATGATGGATAACACAATATCCCAGCAGCCCTGCTTTCTGATCAAGCATATTCTTTCGCAGCCCCACATTATAATATCTTGTCGTAGATGATAATATTCTATTTGCTTGGTTATAGTGTTTTGATCTTTTGGGTTCTGATTTATGTTCCCAAGTGCTCTATTTTCTCTATTCCAGTGCTTTGTTATGTTGGATCATGATTGCTGCTCGCAAATAGTTCTGAGGTTCCTTGATGAGATGTGATTGTTGTTGTCTTTGCATCACTTGACCTGGGCTTTTTGAGATTTTAATTTCCAAACTTGAGCTAGTGTCTATAATCCTTCTTAAGTTTGAAGAAAGATATTGGAAGAATGTAGTATTTCCAGGTTTGTTTTCAAACTTAAGTTGGTGCCTATAATTAATTTTGAAGGAGATTTTGGAAGAATATTATATTTTTAGATTTATTTCAATTGTTTCCTATTTCATCTAGATCATTTCTAGATATCAAGAATAGTGTTTGGGTTGATTGTATGTAGAATATCTTTTGGGATGCTCTATCTATATTTAAGTAGGCTTCAAAATTTTTTTTCTTGTACTTAGTTATCAAACACAATAACAACATTGAATTACTGTGATCCCTCCACGCTTAACAATACATAATGTCAAAAAAGATCCCATCCACCTTCCCCTTCCAATTTTTGTATGCCCCATAATAAATATGATTCCCAATAATGTGTTAATCTCAGGAGGAATTGCTAAGGAATAGTGAAGGAATGGTTTTGCTTTTAAAATAATTCAATTCAAATGCACTTTTTCCTACATAAGTGATAAAATGATGGTTATTAACTTGAAACAGTTGCTTCTCTAACAATGGCAAGTTTAGTGATTCTCTATTTATAGTACGGCCCCAGTGCTTGCTTTGTCACGAAGAGGTTCTCTTTCAAAATGGTTGAGGTGATGTTCTGACTTGCTGTAAGTCCCATTAATGATCCCTGTGCCTTTAGTTATGTATACTACACACAGCTGTTGGTGTAGGGTAATTATGACATAATTGAGTAGCGCTGTGATCCTATTTGGTTTGATGATTGGGCTAGGCTAGTGTAATCAAAAGCGTTCAAGTACAGCTTATTGCTATAAGAAAAAAATATTTTGGTAGAATAAAATTCATTAGTTTATAGTTTCACTCTTTTTTTTTTTTGGAGATTCTAACAGCAGCTTTAAATTGGAACTTTATCCAATATTACTATAAGCTTTCAGCTTCTTGAAAAGCCATAAGCTCGATAGCCACAATGCGATGGACCATCTTGCAAATTTGGGTCTTAATCTAAAGGAGGAGATCCACGTGTGGAAATCTCTTCTCTTTACTATTTATAATATCATAGCTGCTGATGCTGTCAGTGGTGGAAGTCCCTACTGTATCCACCTGGTAGGCACTGGATGAGACAAAATCTTTATTTTGTTTTGTTAGCCTTCCTAATTAAAAAAAAAAAAAACAAAATCCTGAAGCTTTTTACAACCACTACACTAAGTAGCCAGCTTTAGTTTCTAGAGCAAAGCTGTTCCTAGGGTGCCAATCTTGTCCGGCCATGTTTGGTTTGGTTGTATCAAATGTGTTTATGTCGAAACACCTTCACCCTATGCCCAACCTTCATTAATTGTATTGAGTAATGTCAACAGATTAATAAATCATGTTGGATTTGAGCCATTTTGTCATAGTATTCTGTGGAATATTGCCCAATAGAATGAATTTAGTAAAAATATGACTTTGTTAGATGTAGCTTTACATGTTCGGAAGTTATGAGCTTATGCTTGATCTGATGGCTTTCACATTAGATTAAAATGAAAAAAAGGCATATTACATTCACTTGGGTCTCAGTGGTGTTATAATATTCATTATAATTAATGAATTTACATGTAGAAATGGGTAAAAGTCAATGGTGGTTGGTTATGAGTGGTCTGTGTCATGTCACCCTGCTCGTTAAATATGATGAGTCATGCCAACCCTTTTATTACTTTGTGAATTGTTAATGACCCAA
Organism: Nepenthes mirabilis; assembly: GCA_025585075.1. Lineage (NCBI taxonomy): Eukaryota > Viridiplantae > Streptophyta > Magnoliopsida > Caryophyllales > Nepenthaceae > Nepenthes > Nepenthes mirabilis. The sequence continues at coordinate 5,161 of JAODPA010158665.1, forward strand.
GCCTCCTAATGTTATGTCGGGCTTGAGCAATGTTGATGGATTGTGTGGAAATTGCCACCCTATCTTTCCAAAAGCTTAGTCAAACAGGCACTAATTCGATAATGTAGGGAGCTTTTGAATCCCATATATAGTTTACTTACATTGCAAGTGGGGTCCAGAAATAACTAGTAGTTTGGTATAAGTGGCTTACAATTAGACTATATTATTTGAGGTGCATGTCTATTTTGCCCTTCCTCTCTTGTTTTTCGATAATGAAGAATCCTGCACTCTCTGTGGGTTTGGGAGAAACTCTTGGCGTATGATGTCATCACAAAGACCATGCACCTAGTAATTCTAGATATACAACAACATGTGGCCCTAGGCATCTACCATTATATTTGTAATGGTGGTCCATACTACAGAATCGAACTTCAGACTACTGGCTTGACAGTCCCAAGTCATCCTTAACAAATGCACTTGCCTGTCATGTTAACAATTTATTATCCATGGTACCCTAAGTGTTTTTTTGAATGTGCTCCCCTTGCCCATGAATTTGCTTGAAGGGCTGAAATGTAACTTCATATTTATTATCACTTTGGTGATGATTCCAGTTCAACTAGTGGATATGCTTGCATATGTATTTTTATGCAATACTTGTGGATCTGAGAAACGTTAACCACATTGTTTGCCTATCTATTTTTGTTATATATGCTTTTGTTCCCATTCTATCTGTTTCTGTCCATATTATCTATTCCAGTAAAAAAAATTATTTCTTTTAATTATTGCTTGTTATGTAATAGATGGGGTCCACTTCTAGAACAAGCAACTTACAAGAGTCGGCAACGTCTCTATCTTTCAGAACAGGCAATCTGATCTTCTCAACCTCATTTCTGTTGGTTTATTCATGTGTATTGTGTTGATAATGGATCTGACTGCTTGGATGCTATTTAAAATTTAGATGTAAAGCAATCCACTGTCAATATGGTAGACATATTGTGTCATTTAATAATAATATTAAAATATAGCACTGCTTGTTATGAATAAACAGATCAGGAGTCAGGGTCATAGCATGAAGTTCGTAATGTGTGCTTTTTACTCTTCCCAATTGCCCTTTGCAGCTAAAATACCCTCTACTAGCCTGCTTAACTGCTGCCTGTGAAAATGGCATATTTTTGTCATCTGATGCTGCATTTTTATTCATTCTTATGTGTTTGTCCTTGTTCATTGTTTTCAGACTGATGGCAGTGTTCCAAATACACTTGTCGTAGCAAATGTTGAAGTTGTTAAACCAAGGGTTGCAGCTGCCGAACATATATCACAGGTGATGTGACTATGTCATGCCACTTGTTTTATAAGTGTGCTTTTGGTATCCAATTTTGGTGGTGTTCTTATTCTGTGCATCTTACAGTAATCTATCGTAAAATAATCTGCTTTTTGGTTCTGGACTTCCAGTTCAATGAAGAGGCAAGATCTCCCTTTGTGAGGAAGTACAAAACTATTATACATCCTGGTGAGGTATGTATGACTTCCTAACATGCATTGGTTTGGTAACTACTGTATTTTTTTTCAAATATTGTGAAACATGTTGGGGAGGTGCACATGCATATTTGTTTGTTTCTTTTGTCCTAGTGGACCGCATAGTGTTTTATTTATTGATGTTTGAGAAGCCAGTTTTGCATTTCCTTGTTAAGTGATATATTGAACCTTTGAATGTGAATTTGTCACAGTATGTGTTATTTAATTTTCCTAATGTCTATTTAGTACTGAGGAAGGAGGAGTGATATTGAAAACGAGGGCTTCATTGCAGTTCCCCTGCTTATTTGGGATCTGGGTGCCCCATTACTCGGTATTGGAATTTGGGAGTTAAACCTCCCTTGTTCTTGCATTTTCTTACAGAGAAGAGGGGGTGGATAAAAATTGAGTGAATGGGAAGCAAATTAGGAATGTTGGCACTAGTCACTACCACAGCACACCATCGCCGACCATTGACATGCCAGACCATGGTTTACCAATTTGAATATAGGAATTAGCCTATATGTGTCCCTCTTTTGCAAATTGTTGCTTCTGTTGTGGTTGCAGATGGAGGTGTCATTCCATATTGTAGTGTAGAAAAAGGTGGTTTACCAATTTGATGTGGCTCTTTTTTGCAAATTATTGCAAGTAAGAATTCTCTTACAAACTGCTTCTGGAGCCTTTCATAAAAGCCTTTTTTGGGATTGCATTTGTATTCCAGATGCATTTCAATTTAGGAACTATAGGATAATTTAATTTGGGATTTTTCCCTATACCACACAATGCAGGAATGTCATGTAATTTACTTGGATATTCCTTTTTTTATATGATTTGCTGTAATATGTGTATTTTATTATGAAGTAACATCCTGGCATTATTAAGTTCACCCTTTTTGCTCCGCTTAGCCCTATCCCCCCTAGGGGTATTTTAGTGATAGTACTTGTACAAACTAACGAAATAACCCTGTCCCCAACAAAATTTTATTTCTTTGTTTACGGTTGGAGATCACAAGATAAAATTATGGAAATAAATTCTCTGCGTGCAAGTCTAAGGCTGAGGAAATCTTGCTTTCCTTAAATAAGGCTGAATGACTTCTTAGACTTCACAAGGTTGGAGTCTTGTGCACTAGACTTGTTTTGCAATATGTTGAGCTATACAAGAGGTGTGCTGTTTCAGTGGATTAAGTCTTGGGCTTAACATTCTTCATGTGGCATCCAGACATGCATCCAACTTCCATGGCCCCTCTTCAAGTATCACTGAAGAATCTGTGGCAGAGTCTTGTTGTTGCCGAGTTGTAGACTATAACCAATAGTTGACAAGTCGAAACATTTGTTTATGGAGTGGGTGGAGGCGGTGGGTGTTTAAATTTGATTCTTTTTGAAGAATGTCTTCTTGGGCTCCAAATTTGATTTGTGATATCCTCCAATTGAGAATCTGGATAAATAAAAATTAGAATCAAAGGAAATCATTGGTGATCCTCCCTCCGAGCATGGCGGTTGGAAAAGAGGTTGGGAAGTAGATGCAAGCTATCTTATCCACGATGGTATCATATAACTTAAGCATTGAGGCTGTGCAAGTAAGGAATTCGTTGTTTGTTCTTGATGGATGCTAAAATATGGATGTTTCATGGATGGCTGTATGTTATTTTTCTGCTATTCCATTGAATTAAGCTCCAGAATGAGCATAGAATGCAAATTGATATTCCAATGATTATTTATTTTTTGCAGGTGAACAGGATCAGGGAGCTTCCACAAAATAGCAATATAGTTGCTACACATACTGACAGTCCTGAGGTGAGTAGTGATCGTTATTAAGGAACACATGGGTGAATGGGACATGTCCCATTTATGTATCGACGCATGAACACTGACGTGCATCTTTTTCTCTCAGAAATTTAGTCAAGCATATAAAGTGTGGCATTGTTTAATTTTTTCTCACCAGGTATTAGTTTGGGATGTAGAGAGTCAACCCAATCGTCATGCTGTCCTGGGAACCACTGATTCACGTCCAGATCTGGTGAGCCTTGTCAAAGGACATTTTGAAATTATTGTGCTAGAGTTGTTATTGAGACAGAGCACTTGTCTCTGCAGATTTTAACGGGCCATCAAGATAATGCTGAATTTGCTCTCGCAATGTGCTCTGCTGATCCACTGATCCTCTCTGGAGGTTAGCCTTTGAATTTAATTATGTAGAATTGCTAGCAACTTCCACCATTTCCCCTTGTATATGAATTTGCGCAATAGAGCCCCTTTCATTCCATTTTTGATTCATGAAGACCTGGTATCTGGTTGTATGCTATGTGTATAGGCAATTTAGTGTGTCCATATTAGTTCATATACATGGTAATCATCTACATTTTAGCATCACAGACTGTGTAAAGTACAAGGCCTTAAATGTTAGATAACAAATTATTTTTCTGAGTTACACTGCATATTCCACTCTTCATCTCTGTGCATGTGCTCTCCTGATATCTTGCAAGGGTGGCTCATATTCTTGCTCATTCAGTACTTATTGCGCGTTCTAGAGAGAGTGAGGATGTATGCAACCCTGCACCTGTATTGTAAAAGTTTTCTTTTGTGATTTGAATCAATTTCCTCCATATTACAGTGAAGTAACCTTGTTGTTGGGCTGTGACTCACCATAACCAATTCAATTCATTTTAATAAGCTGGAATGGAAGCTAAGAAAAGGAGGGGGGACCAAGTTGGGTTGAAGTGTTGAACAACAGTTTGGTAGCTTAATAGTGTTACTAACCTCCCCTAAGAATTCATCCGGTCCTTTAGGAACAACCCTTGCAATCAGGGAAAGAAAAATTCCAGTGAGTCTAGAAATTTGAAAAATTGGATGTCATAACCCCCATTCCATGTTGGTGCCATTTGTTCTTTTTATGCCTCTTCATGACATCTACACAATGTTCGTGCAGATGACCTATATAGAATGGGGCGAGTGTTGGATATACTTATATGTATCCTTGTGCAAGGTCTCCAAAGTTCAGATATGGGTAAATTTTGTTCAGTAACTGAAGTGTATATATCCTCTCTGGCAAAAAAAAAAAAAAAAAATAGCATACTCCCTCGCCCCACGCAGAGTAAAGAAATGCTACACTGTTCTGATTGTTTGTGTTGTCAGCATCCTTACTATGTTCTTTTCCTTAAAAAAATTATCATAGTTAAAGAATGTGTCAGGTTTTTTGCCAGTAACGGTTGTTTTAAAGAGATCCATCTGTCCAAGGTGTTTAGTCTGGACATTTTAGTTGTAATATAAGTTGTGCAAATATTTGTAGTTACAGATCTGTCAGAACCTGGTTTCATTTTGCTTGACCTAGATTAAATGAACAAATTGGACAAGCAGTATGTAGTATAAAGACCAACCTGAATTGAGTAACTAGGCCATTCAGTTTCTTCTTATCTTCTGAAATCTTTGATAAAACCTTCTTCCGAAGGCATATACCTTGCATGTGACAGATTAGCAATGTCAACGATATTGAAGTCATGGAATGATATGTTGGTTCAGCTATGAAATCCTCTGTTGGAGTTCTATGAAATCCTCCTTCAGTACTACATACAAATCTTCTTCACCAGATTGAGTCAAGATGGGCTGTCATTTCATTCTTGTAACAGGAGTGTATTTGCAGGCCAGACAAGTTACTCTCTTATGTTGCAACAGTGGAGTAAATCTACCGATCTCCTTGACACCTCCTCTTACCTCAACAAAATCACCCTTCCGAAGAGAATTGGGGTTCTTTTGCTATATAAAATGCCTTTTGTACTCCAAAATTGAGCAGCTTCATCTGTGTATTACATGCAGCATTCCTAAATTTGTATACCACTAGAACTGAGCAACCAGTGACAATTGGGATCAAATTGTGCCAAGTGCTTTTGCACAGGTTCAATGCATAATTGGTGTAACTCAGTTATCAATTTATGGATTTTGTTTGTGTTGCACTTCGCCTTTATGTATTGGTATCGGGCCCCCGGTATAGGTATTTTCCAATAACACAACAATATTGCGATTAATCGGTCAATATTTCTCTCTCACTTAACGATTCTTAGATTTTTTTCTCTGGTATATTCAATACCGATATATATTATTTGATGTGTCTAATATTGATATGATCACGATTAATACTGATATCAATATTTTATCAATGGTTGCTCATCTGCAATTATGCATGATGGAGTAAATTCTGACATGATTAGTAGCCCTTTTTTGGGGCACATCTGGGGTGAGCAATTCACTACACTGGGGGATAGTATCTTTGATTCTCTCTCTCTCTCTCTCCCCCTTCCTTTCCCAATTCCAAAATGCTGGAAGTTGTTCAATGGTCTTACTAAGCATGATTTGATGTTGTATCGTGCAAAGGGAGGCATAAAATCTTAGCTCTTGAGATGCAATTTGTTGCACAACTTTTGCTGTCTTCCCTGCCTGAATTCTGCATAACTTGGAAACTTTCTTATTCCAGGAAAAGACAAGTCAGTGGTTTTGTGGAGTATCCATGATCATATCTCAACATTGGCAGCAGATCCAGGCTCTACAAAATCTCCGGGTTCTACTGGCAGCAACATCAAACCTATCCTTAAGGCAGGTGAGGTTAATGATGGACCTCAAGAAATCCCTTCCATTAGACCTCGAGGCATATTCAAGGGGCATGAAGATACTGTTGAGGATGTGCAGTTTTGCCCATCGAGGTAGCTTGCTTGCTCAACTGCAGTTGTATTGGATATACTTGTTCTCATCGTGGAGCTCCAGATTTTATTATGTGCAACATATACACTTTTCCTCAAGAGAAGTAAAAGCTGGTATTTTATGTTTGAAGAAATCTATACAACAATAAAGTCTTATATCCCAGTAAGTGGGTCGGCTATTTGAATATATTTTTACCATTCCTCGTGATTCTGTAAAATATTCTTTGATAGTAAAAGTGATTTTAAATCAATTATTGTCATACTATTCCAAGTCTTCCTAGCCTTACCTCTTTCTTTCTTTTCTTTAACTTCAAAATGTTCATATTTTCTCAAAAGTGCTTTCTTTAGTCTACATTTTAAATGTCCAAATTACTTTTCTTCAACTTATTTTCAATGTGTGTAACTTCTGAACATTTGTTAATGCCTCCATTCCTTATCTTAGCCTACGGCCTTTCCTCACCTTACATTCAATGTGTAACTTCTGAACATTTATAGATGCCCTCATTCCTTTTTTTTATCTATGTGTGACTTTATTTATTCATCTTAGGTTTGAAGAGATCTATAGAAATTTGAAAATACCTTTGGATTCTGATAATATTAAACATTATGTTACCATTCATTCAAGTTATTTACAGCATAATATTCTAAGCAAAATCTCTCTCTCCCTCTCTCTCCCCCTCCCCCTCCCCCCCTCTCTCATTATTAATGTATACTATTTATGTTTTGAAGTGCACAGGAGTTCTGTAGTGTGGGTGATGATTCCTGTCTCATACTATGGGATGCAAGAACTGGGTCTACTCCAGCGGTTAAGGTCATGTTTTGCTGTCATTTTCATGGCTTTTTTTTTTCACTATTGAGTAAGCAGCATGTGATTTCATTAACTCTTGGAATGTACAATCACCCTAGGCATCTCCTGTGGGTTTTGATCCCAACAAATCTATGAAATTTGTGCGACATCTATGTCATCTTTCGTGTACAATCAAAGAACCTCACTTTTTCTGGAAGAAACATTTGTTAGTATAAGATTTAGGAGTTTCTTATATTTCTAGGTTTGGACATTAATTTTCTTTCGTTCCATATA
>JAODPA010158665.1:12506-40414 GCA_025585075.1 Nepenthes mirabilis
TGCATATGTATATAATAGCACATAGTAGGGCTTTCATAATTTGGACAGCCTCTGCCTTCCCCCAAGCGACTTTCAGAGGGCATCAGACAATATTTTTTGCCCTTTCCCTGCAATGCTGCTTGGTTCTATCAAGTGCTGCGGCAAATGCAGCTTTTGAATACTTGACATCTGAAAAATAGATAGTCTCAGCATTCATTTTGCCACCATAAGCTTACATGCATCATCAACTATAATTCCACAGGCGAGTAACTTGCCTTTCATTGGTAGCTTATAGCTTGTTTGCATAGTTAACCAACTTATAATGCCAGACATTGGAATGTTGCTGTTTACCTGGTTATGCTTGGACCAAGGTGCTGTGGGACTCCTCTATTAACTCATAATCAGTAGCGACAGAAAGTATATTTGATTGTTAATCTTTCCACTGCACTCCTTATTATGTCTCTTAATTTCATTAGTAAGAAGTTACTTTATTTTTATCAATTTTTTCATCAGCCAAGATATATTCCATATTTGCTTGGTAAATATAGCGTGATTACGGCATGATGGTCGTAAATATCTTTTTTGCCTCACTCAACACCTTCTTTGGTAAAGGGAGGCACACTGTTTTTGTTTTCTGTCAATGCATGTCCTGATCCCTTTAATAACTTGGGACATTAGGCGACATGATGTACGCTATTGTGTCTAGGTGCTTAGGATATTGAATGGATGGTGAAATTCATTCTGGGGATATTAATGCTTCCAAATCCATTTCAGGCTTGGAGTTGTCTGTAATTAGTTTATAAATTTCTGCTTTTTCATATTTACTTGCATATCCAGCTCATAGTAGCTCCATGATGCTAGTTAGCAACTTCTGTTGCCGATAGCCATACTCTTGAGTGCCACAAGGCCACAGCTGTGTACATTGGAGTTTTTACAGACAAGTTGACTCCACGATGGCATTGCCAAAGGTGTCAATCTCAATCAAGGCACTAATAACTCGCTACATGTTCCTTATCAAATCCCTTCGTGAAGTTCACATCGTTTTCCTAAAATGATGCCTAGTGAACATTGGTTCCACATTTTTTTGATTAAGAGACAGTGTCGTACTGAAACAAAATAACGGTGCGATGTTCAGGTTCAAAAATATTTTTAAAACCAAAAGATCAAGGGAAAGAAACATTTCTGTGATACCACTTGGTTTGCAGAAGTCAAGATGGAAATAGAAAGGAAATGATAGAAAAAGAATTCGAACCAAAATATCGGAGCAGACATTTTGATTACTGTATATGTATTAAATGTGTTTAATGGCCCACTATCTGGTTTAAGTTCTCAATAGAAATTGAGTTCTGAACATCTTTATTTTTGGTGGTGGGAAGATGGAAGCTTGTTCAATAACTCAGAAAATTACTTGTATGCGTGGAAGAGATAACTCATATCCTTAGTATATGTAGAATAAGTTTAATGATATTAAAGGGATCATTTTGTGTTGGCAATGTACTGACTGCACTCACAATATTGGGCATATGCATCATCCCAAAAGGAACACTTTCTTAGCCAATTTTTTAACTTGTATAAATGAAGTATCAACTTCCATAGTGGATCTCAGCTTTTTCTCCTCGAGGAACAGATAATGTCAGTATGCTTCTAACCTTTGCCAATTTCACATCAGGTTGAAAAAGCTCATGATGCTGATCTTCATTGCGTTGATTGGAATCCCCATGACAAAAATCTGATTCTTACTGGGTATGTCTATTGTGTACCTTTGGAATGGCATTGAGTGAGATATCACATTTTTTGCTAGGATAAATCAATTTCTCAGTCCATTTGGGCTATTTTTTTAGTGGAGTCTGTCATGTTTTATTGTGACTATGAAATTTGTTGAGTTTTTTTTTTTTTTTAATTTTTGTTGTGACTGCTGTCCAATCTTATAAAATATATTTGGGATTTGGGCTTTAGCTTGATCCAACACTTGAAGATTTAAGGGAACTAGAGGTTTACCGGTTGGAGTTGCTAGCGTGTGACCTTTTTTTTGATGTGAAATTATTATTTAATTCAGATCAATTGATGTGATTGGTCAATTAAAAAATTTAAGGGATTGATTGTAACAAATGAAATAATGATGAAGCCACTATAGATAAAGCTATAAAATATTTTGGGACTGGAAAAAAATCAGTATTATTCAATTTCCATGTACCAGGCTATCATTCTGTAGCAGTATTATTTTCAAACGTTTTTTCCTACATCTGGTTCTCATGGTTGGTTTCTGGTAGTATTGTAATTATAGAGTTTTTATGGCCTCACCATGCTATCTATTCAGATCAGCTGATAATTCAGTTCACATGTTTGACCGGCGAAACCTCAGCTCTGGTGGAGTTGGATCACCAGTCTATAAATTTAAGGGTCATGATGCTGCTGTCCTTTGTGTACAGGTACAAGAATATTTTCTATATTTAAATGATTGGGTGTTTGATTGACATAACTTGGTTTTTAAGAAGTTAATGTACTGTTCAAAATTGTTTTTATAGTGGTCCCCGCATAGCAAATCTGTCTTTGGAAGTGCTGCAGAGGATGGCATCTTAAATATCTGGGATTTTGAGAAGGTGAGGGAAACATATTTTCAGAATGGCCTCTCTCTCTTGCTCTCACTCTCTCCCCTCCCTCTCTCATGTAGGGCACACAGCAAATATTTGGAAGTTCCTTGCTATTTATGTCAGATAAATGTCCCCCACCCCATGTTAGTAGCTTCATTTTTCTGTCAGAATTAGCTACTAACAATCAACATGACTAAGCGCTAAATTGTTCTTATTGATGTAGCTAATTGAATGGATAGACATAAGTGAATGTTATGGACAAGGGAAACAAATCAAATTGTTTTGGCTCACATAGGGAAAATATCAATGTAACACATGGGAGGAAATAAAAGATGAGTATGCATACGAGAGTGGAATTTCCTGGCTTCTGCTTGGAGCATTGGTGTCAACATCTGTCACATAACTATAAAATATAATCATATAATTGACCGGATAATGACGCTGCATAAAACTACAAATTTCACTTTGCATAATTTGTCCACTTATGTCATTGATATAACTTGCCGCAAGACATAGAAACATATACATATCCACTATACAAACTAAAATATTATTTATACACCACTCCATAAGGATAACAAAATTAGGACAACTATTTCCCATCAAAATAACTCTAGAAAATGCTCAGCAATAAACTAGGATGATCAAAACAAAACATAATTTTTTCAAAACAAATAGTCAAACGATCATTCAAATCTATTTAAATAAAACCAATGTTGTGCATCATTGTCAAGGGCATAAATAACATAACACCTTGTGGCAAAGGTCTAGTTCATATATACATAAAACTGTAACGTATGTCATAACATGCTCCGCAACTTCGGAGTTCAATGTCAAATCAGTAGGTATGAGTCCAAAATAGTGTTTTAGATAGTAGGAAATGCACTCTCAATCAAGAGGCAATAGAAGAAAATACCAACGAATCCATAAGATGAATTTACATCATGCAATAATATCAATTAGAATGCTCCTCAATTCTAGGCTGTTTGACCTACACCAAGTCTACCTAAGACTACAATCTACAGAATGTAATTCAATGAACAGATAAAGCAATTGCATATGTTATAGAAGAAGGGCTATCATGAAAGTTAATTCATGGAGTCAATGCCCCACCATAACAATTTCTAATGAGTAAAGAATCATCATTGTGGTCATGAGGAAGAAGGTTAGTGAAGCCAATGTGAATCAAAATAAAAATCAGTATCATTCTTAAGAGATAAACAAGTGAACTCAAATTTCAAAACTGATGTAAAAATTAGCAAATAGACACCCGAATTGACAAAATGAGAAAACTGGAGATATTAGACAGTACTTTCCTGGAAATAATCTTGCTATTTTCTATTAGTAATCAGCCTTGGTTGATTTTCCTTCTCTTTAGCTACTTGTTCCCCGAACTATCTCCTTATGGCCACGATTTGGCTACCTTTTGGGCCCTGTAATTTCTGATTCGAATAACAAGGGATGCACCTCATTTGCCAAATGAATAATTCCTTTCACAACCCTGTCATCCTTTGATGTGGCAAGCAAAGAATGATCACTTGTCAACATGTGGGCACAAATGCACAATGTAACGTTTCTATTGGCCTCATCACATGTGAAACATGTTATAAAAAATTGAAATTCCCATGAGGCAGCCTACCAAATATAGCATTATAAATCCACCTAAATTTCCAAAGTCTTCCTACTAATTTATGTTTTGGTCAACCATTATTTTCATTATTAGATTATTTCTAGGGTATATACCTCCCCTTATTTACATACCTAAGATAGGACCATGAATCGTAGGTACCCAAATTGAGAAACTACAATCCTAAACCAAGCTTTAATGACGTTAACTAATTATTAGGTGAAATCTTAGGTGATTGCCAAAAGAAATTGCAATCACACGAGTAATCAAACCTTAATAACACATATCTAAGCCTTAGATAGTTACATTACCAAAATTAAGTTAGGCATATGCACTATATGTACCATAGCTATGTATAAGCCAAAACTGGCTTTCATGGTATTAAATTGGAATTCCACTTTGAGAAGGAATTACAGTAAGTTAAAATTTTCTCTTAGATTAAGAGAGATTTGAAGATTATTTATTTTTCTTACTCTCTACCAACGGTAACAGTTTATTGCAAATTGCAATAGAGCAGTTAAATCTACAGTGTCTTAGATACTGTTAGAAAAGAATGCTGATATAGTCAAGTTTGACTGCTTTTATTTTGTGTTTGTCACTTTCATTACTCTGAAAAGTAATTACAGCGCTTGCTAGAAACTAGTTGATCCTTTGAAATGTTCAGCCATGCCATTCTTTTGTGGATTAATGGGGAATCTAATTCTTCATCAGATTGATTGCATGGGGATTCTCCAATCGTTTTGTTCTGGAGTAAATATGTTCATGAATCTGCAGTTCAAATGCTTGATCTTCTAGACGCATTATAGTGGATGTATATTTAGAAATTTATTTGGTTTCACCCTTAATGTTAGGGTGATCGTTGATTCAACGATACTATTGTTTCATAGTAATTTGGTGGTTACTAGTTTAAACTATAGAAATAATATTTCTGTATTGTAAAGGCAAGGTTTTGTACATTTATCCCTCCCAGACCCCACCTTGTGGGAGCCTCTTGCAATATTTATTGTCCCTAACTTGCTTTACATCCCTCAGTTGTAAACAGATGGAAAAACTGCCTTAGATTCTGCAACATCTAGTAATGCTTACTTAACCACTCTTGTATATTAGTGACAAAGTTTGTTGCACATCAGGTTGGTAAGGTGCATGGAACCGGTGGTGAAACAGCTGAGAATTATCCTCCAGGCTTATTTTTCCGGCACGCTGGACATAGGTTTGAAGCTCCTGTATTAATCTATCTTCAGTTATAACTTTATGACAAAGCAACTTCATATGATTAATGTGCACAGGTTAGTTGACAATGACATATTAGGGCAGCGGATAGGTTCGTGGTCATGAGCTTGAATTCTACTGTTGTGCCAGTAATGGTCAATAGTCTTTCCCATGTGAGGTCATAGACCTGGAGTTGGTTTTGAATTTTTGTGTTGGATGACATGGTTGGGGGAGGAGAATCACCATCATGAAAATTTTAAATTATTTCAAGGTTGTCCCATTGCATGATTAGGAAACTATCTTTGGTTTAAATCTTTTTTGCTAATGATGCTAAAAGAATTAAATAAATTCCTTTCCATCTCCTGGATGGCATATAATATACCTCTTTATTATGTATGAATCTTTTTTGAAATGCATCACCTTTAATCAATGCCATTAAATTGGTTTGTTGGGTACTTGGGAGGGGTCTTGTGAGACTTCATGACTGCAATTACTCATAGAATGCTGTGCTCAAAATTTTTCAGTTGATTGATGAATGCCTTGGAATTTTCTAGTATAACCCTTTTGTTCAGCAGGGATAAAGTTGTTGACTTCCATTGGAACGCCATTGATCCATGGACTATTGTTAGCGTGTCAGATGACTGTGGAAGCACTGCTGGAGGTGGCACATTGCAGGTAACGAAATTCCTATTTCTCCTATGTTTTACATATCGATGCACAGTTTTAACTAGCTTATCTAAAATGCAATATTGGTCCGACAAAGATGTTATAAATGTTTTGTTCCTTGGTGAATGGGAACTGGTCATTTTTATAGCAGCATTACAATATGGGAAAATAGTGATAATTTACTGTATTATTATTAGACTGTTTCTGCTAGTCTGCTTACCAGTGTAGATTACTAGATTTGGCTCGACCTTATTAATTCAAACAAGGTACTATGTTTAGTTACTAGCTAAATTATATTTTTTTTGGTTGCCCACCAGAGAGAATTGTTTGAAAGAAATGAGCTGCTGTTATTGCTAATGGTGGGTTATGATCCATCATAATTGGGTTTAGGTTTGTGATGCGTCATCCCGAATCCAACCCTAATGTTATGTTTGTTATTCTTTCTGCATTTGTCTATTGATGCACTATCATTTATTCCTTAGCTACATTTCCTGAATTATAAATTTGATTATTGATTGGTAAATTATGTTGTGCATCTTAATCGACTAGAAATTTTACCAATATTGTCGATTTTCTATTTTTCTTTATGAAAAAAAAAAACCCTAGTTTGGTTTTGTCTGAGTTTAGATTATAAAGTTTTTATTAAAACAACCCAAGGTATTTTCTGAGTGGGTTTGGATTGTGGGATTAGAGTGTTATGTTGGATGTGGCCTAACGATCCATGCTCAACCAATTGCCGTTCCCACATTAGAGTGTTATGTTGGTGCGTGCAGATATGGCGCATAATCGATCTGCTGTACAGGCCAGAGCAGGAGGTTCTAGCGGAGTTGGAAAAGTTCAAATCTCACTTAGTCACATGCTCCTCGTGATTTTCATGGATAGACGAATGAAGTTTTCAGTTCCAACACAACTGCTTCCTTTTAATTTAACCATGCTCAGGCATTGATGAATTGCCATGTATCAAACTGTGCTTTTCAACTGCTTACTATTATTCACTGCTGCTTTAATGGGGGAGCATTTGCTCTCAAGAGCAGTGGATTTGATTTGGAGTCTGCCGAAAATGGAACTCGTGGATGTGGGGTTGACGCTCGCCATGGATGAAAAATATCAATACTGGTTATGGCTGTGTCTGTACAGCCCCTTTTAGGCGGCTACGTATCGGTGTCAAAATTATTGGCCGTAAAAATTTTGTTGCGAATATCGGCTGGTATGTTATCGATATGAAGGCATTGTGACCTTGTCGTGGTATTGGAAGTATTGTATCGGCTGATCTTATATTGATACATATCGGTCGATACTTTGTTTATTGGTCTATTACTTGTTCTATGGCTATCAGGCTGATGATCCAATGGGCGTGAAAGTTTTTATAAAATTTCCAAAATTTTGGAATTTTTTCATTAAATATTTATAAAATAGAAATTATGGACTAAAATTAGTATTAAAATTTTTGGAAAAAAATTCAATTTATGTTTGGATGCGTAGACTACTGAAGGAACGGAGGAAGAACTTTAAATCCCTCCTGTTTGGAGTGGTTGGCACGTGAACGTACGCGCCCTAAAGCGGTCGTCCCGGAAAATGATAAATCGATCGCCAAAGTCGGCGCAGAAAGGTCTGGTGGGTCCGACGTCACCACCGCCCACTCTTTTTACAGGTTTATTTGGACCGGAAACCCGCAATTTACTGCTTGTTAAATAGAATGATGTAAAATAAAATTTATTTAAAATAGAAATCTCATGTGATATCCACGTGACGAGGGGACTGATAATGAAACTTAGAGTCATTAATATGACCGGATATTAAATATTTGTAAAGTCTGGAATAAATTGCAACATGATAAAAATAATGTATTTAATAGGATAGAATATTTGATAAAATCGGCATTAATTGTGCAGAGATTCAACAATGTATTTAGGCTGATTCTCTGTTTCAAGTTAAAATTTGCCCCATTTCTCCTACGAAATCGGTTCTCTTTAATTTTGTTGATGCAGAGAGTCATCGAAATATAATGGTTGATTTATGGATTTATCATTTGAGTCTTGGGTAAAAATATCCTTAAATGAGGCACTAAGCAATCCACATACTGAATGCGTTTGTAGAAAAAGTTAGAATGATAGCACCAAGCTTGTTTTAGTTTAAAAAATAGGTGTGATTTGTTAGTCAAATGGGGGTTAGCACCAAACATTCTTTGGCGTTGATCAAAATAGTTATGCTTGTTAAATTTTGCTTTGACCAAAGCTAGTTATGTATGAGTCGTGTCTCTCACATTAGAGCAATCTGCCCGGCAGCATTAGAGGGAGGGGAGGGATAAGGGTGGACGCTGGGGTGGGGGAGGAGAGAGGGCGGCTGAAGAAAGGTGTTTTTGTAAACATATAAAATGTTAGAGAAATTGTCAATGACAAGTGTTGATGTAAAGTTGAAGTAACCAATAAGTATTAATGTGAAAATAACAAATTTCTGTATAATTTTATTCTGTAAACTTTAGGGTAATACACTTCAAATGAAGATTTGTCTCGCTGATTGCGTTTATATTATAGAAAACATAACCAGAAACAAAAAAAAAAAAAAAAGAATTTATCTTCATCGGTGAGTGTTGCCCATTTTCGATTTTTGAAGAGCTACATACAACACAGCAAAAGGCTTTATAGCATCAGCATACGCGTTCTCTCAGGAAGCGATCGTGTCTCTCCTCTTCAAATTCGACCCTTGTCAGAGAGAGAGAGAGAGAGAGAGAGAGAGAGCTGCCGATCAAACCAGGATACATTGATCAAGCTTTAAACTCATGGGTACTCTCTCTGTGTGTGTCTGCAGTGCTCCCAATTAAATTCGCTATGATGATCTAATCGTATTAATTCGATTAACGTTACACTTTCATTCGTTTCAGTAATTTCCCTAATTGGGTTCTTCTGTAACTGTTCGTCTGTCGGTTCTTTGTTCAATTAAACGGTTACTTTCATGGAGCCGTTGTAATTTATGGAGATTTTATATTTCGATTCATTAGCTCCATTTTGATCTGGGGTTTAGCTCGTGGAAGTTGACATTGTATGTAAATGAAGTTTCTTGATTGTCGATCTCGAAACTTTAGTTTGGATTACAGAGGGTAATGAAATTATCGATCTCGGGTAGCATTTTGTCTTGCTGGTCAGAAAATTTGGGGAAAGGGAACATAATCTTGCCTTCTGATCTGGGATTTTTAGTTTTTCAATCTTTGGCAAAGAAAATTTCCACTTTGTTTCGACTTTGTTTGGTGGGTTTCTACTGTAACTAACTTTTTCTTCTTTTAGATTGGTGCTGTATATTTTTCATTGGCAATGTGAGATTTTTTTCGGCTCTTTTTTTTTTTTTTTCTGTTTTTGTGACCAAGAATTCGTTTTCCTGTTGTAATTTTACGAGCTGAGCAGTTCCAGTCATTTTGCACGAAAAACTTAAGTGGCAGGTAGTTTTCGATGGTAACTTGTGCTGCTGCTGCTTGTTTCCTGAAACTTGTTAGAGCAAGAAGGAAATGTTTACTGAAAAAAATCATTAGTTCCCTCAGTGACTTGTTTTATTTTTTAAAAAATGTGTATGCCCTTGAGTTTTTTAATGCCATGCAGCAGTAGTAATATATGGTGCAATATTTTGTGCTGTTACAGAGTGAATTTTTTTCAATATTCTGCCTTCCCTTTCTAATGTATTGTATTCTTCCTTAGATAATAAGAAGGGATGTTGCTCTACTCAACTGATCGACGGAGATGGAAATTTCAATGTTGTTGGAATTGAAAATTTTATGAAGGAAGTGAGGTTGGCAGAATGTGGGCTTTCATATGCCGTTGTCTCCATCATGGGTCCACAGAGTAGTGGTGCGTATTTCTATTTTAAGCCTTTTAACTGTAGGTTTTCTCATTAAGAATTACGGTTAAGGCTCTTTGCTCAGCTATGTGGAACTTCAAGATTTTTCCTGGTAGGATCATTGAAGTCATTTTGCAAACTCAACAGGAAAATGTTTTTATTTGGAACATTGAGCCATGGCTATGGATACTTTGTCAGCATGGTTTTTTTGTTGAGATTAAGATCCATAATACTATGTTATAATGGTTGAATTAGTCTGAGCCAAAAAATGATGTTTGAATCAGAGTACTTTTTTTTTTTTTTGGGGGATTTTACAAGTCCATCCTTATGGCATTTGTTTTACCTTGTTCACTGTGGTCTGGGCAGGAAAGAGTACGCTATTAAATCATTTGTTTAGTACCAACTTCAGGGAGATGGATGCGTTTACCGGAAGGTATGGTCTTTCATAATGTTCACAAGGCTTGGATTTTTTGAGCTCAATGCAAAATGTTGGTGGAATTTTATCTTTTCAGGTCGCAAACTACTAAAGGCATTTGGTTGGCAAGATGTGTTGGAATTGAACCTAGTACACTTGTAATGGATCTGGAGGGAACCGATGGAAGAGAAAGAGGAGAGGTGGTTTCTCTACATCAACTTCATCTTCTTCGATTGTTTTGCTTCTTGTTTTCATCACTTAAACTAGTTGACCTTGTATGACCTAAGGGAGACAATAATTTGTGGGGCATCAACTACATATGGTAGCGTGGAAGCCTTGCTGATTCCAGTCATGCCAACTTGTGGTCTGGGAGCTATGCTATATTGTGAACTCGACAAAGACCCTCTTTGCTGGGGATGAACTTGGAAGTTCTATTTAGTATGTTGGCATGCATGGAATGAAATATTGGTAGTGGGGCTCGATATCACAACAAAATCACAGTATGTCGTTGTATCAGTGATGTATTAGCTGATATTTGCTCCTAGATTCTGATTTGTAAAATTTTTTCGTCTAATACATACGCCAAATACCGGTTGATACAAATACGGCTACAACCGATACTAATACCAATGTTATGTCTTGAATCCCCTAAGAGATATTAGTTGCGTATTGCAATGGTATTTCAACTATTCATTAGGTGTCTAACCAACCAATTTTTTTCATTTGGCTTTTGAGTTTTGAAGTTGAATTTTTTGCTTAATCAATTGTTGAAATATATACACGATTATCTTGAGTAATATCTCAGTAGTATTTAAGATTTAAGATAGCAATCAATGCCAGTCCTCCTGGTGAGAACAACAAAAAGAACATATGTGATTGAAAGTGGCGTTCCTTCTATTTAGATACTGTCTATTTACGGCCTTTCTATAGAAGTTTTGGTGCCGTTAAAGAATTGATAGACAACTCCTTTGTTAGCAGCAATTTAATTTGTCAATTTGTCCATTTGTTTCTGTGCTTGTGTGTTTGAGTGACTGACCCTAGTATTCAATTTGCTCGTCAACAATGATTTCTATATATATTTTTTTTCTGCCTGAAATTGAGAGCTGAAATTATAAAATAGCTGCCATTCATTTCTTGAAGAGAGACTTACAGAATGTTTTGGGATATCAGCATTTAAAGGAAACTAAACGTGATAGAAAATTAAACTGGATTGAAAATTTCAGTGCTGAGTCACTGGCATAATTGCTTGATGCTATTTGCATAGTGAACATGGCAGGCCCTTCCTAATCGAATCTTTCCCTTTTATGATATCAAATTCCCTGATTCATTTAAAGCTTCTATGCTTCTGTTAGTCAGCACTGATATATTTCTTAGAAGCTGCTCAGATGACTTTCAATTTTGTTTTCTTTTTTGAAATGTTTTATTAAGGATAGAACTTTTAAAACAAATATTCCCATATTAAGTGATTTCTTAATCAGGTTGCATGAGTTAAGCCTGGGATTTTGTTATTTAAATCAAGATCATATACTTCTTCAATGTTTACTTGTCCACCTTAAATTGATAGGGTGGTGTGTTACTCTTTTTGGCTCATGTATACTGTTGTGTTATCCTTTCTTTCCAGGATGATACTACATTTGAAAAACAGAGTGCCCTTTTTGCGCTTGCTGTTTCAGATATAGTGCTTATAAACATGTAAGTGAGAGCGCTTTCACATGTCTATGCTTTCTTAAATTAAGCATATCTCTTAAGGATGTCATCTATTTCTTATGTGAGTTGTTCCTCAATTATCCATGTAGGTGGTGCCATGATATTGGTCGTGAGCAGGCAGCCAATAAGCCTCTTTTGAAGACTGTATTTCAGGTAACCTGCATCTGTCTTTTTCTGTTATTTGATGATGATTAAATATCAAAGCATCAATGATGTATAGATGATTGGTATCCTTGTAGGTGATGATGCGGTTATTTAGTCCACGTAAAACAACACTGATGTTTGTCATACGTGATAAAACAAGGGTGAGTTATCTTCACTGTTGACATTGTGGAATATGTGAGGTAATGAGAACATGAGTTGCTTAGTGCATTAGCCTTTTTGTATTGCGGGCTCTAGGGAGGGTCTGATATATATAGCATTATCCTTACATTTCATTACAAAAAGGTTATTTCCAGCATTTGAACTTGTGACCTTGGGGTTATAATTGAACAACCTTTTAGTTCCACCAATGCTGATTCCTTATACGATTGAGTTATACAATTGTGGGATAATGAGAAACATGTTCCTTTAGGAAATTTGGTATTGGATTGCATGTTTATTACCATTTTTTTCCTTCTTGTTTTGGTTTTCTTGACAGACACCACTGGAAAATCTAGAACCTATTCTTCGGCAAGATATTCAAAAGGTGAAAGATTGACACTTCTTTTATCAAATTGCCTGCCATAAGGTTGTCATCTTGAATATTATTTTGGTTTCAGATATGGGATTCCGTTCCTAAGCCAACAGTTCACAAGGAAACTCCATTGAGTGAGTTTTTCAATGTAAGATAAACTTTAATTTTCTACTTCAAAATGAGTGGAGGAGAATTATTATTATTCCACTTCTTATCATGTTCACCAGACTTATCCAACTTCTTTTCCATCATTGTATTTGCTAGGTTGAGGTTGTGGCTCTATCTAGTTTTGAAGAGAAGGAAGAGCAATTTAAAGAACAGGTGTCGTTAATTAGTGCATGTGGTTTTTTTGAGATGATGCTTGCTTATTTGTAGAAAGAAAACATTCTCAGATGATTAATTCACTGCCCTGTTTGCTGCTTATATAATTACCTGGTGTCCTCTTTTGTTCGGAAATAATGTATTTTAGCTTATACTTGGATATGATAAAGGCCATATGATGCAAACATGCCGATGTATACAGATTAACGTATATCTTGTATGTAGGTTGCCAGCTTAAGGCAGAGATTCTTCCACTCTATAGCACCTGGTGGACTTGCAGGAGATCGCCGGGCTGTTGTTCCTGCTTCAGGCTTTTCTTTTAGTGCACAACATATCTGGAAAATCATTAAGGAGAACAAGGATCTTGACCTTCCTGCACACAAGGTAATTATTGAATTACAATGAGATTGTTTTGTTGTTATGATTGGCCTTTTGTTGTTAAACTCGTAATTCATGTTTATATTGCATCTTTGTTAGGTTATGGTTGCCACTGTTCGCTGTGAAGAAATTGCCAGTGAAAGGTTCCATAGTTTTTTAGAAAATAAGGTACCTTTTGTTACGCTGTTTTTTTTTTTTTTTAATAAAAAAATTGCTTGATCTTATTTTTTTCTTGTTCTTGGTTGACTCTTGATGTCTGTTTACTTGATTTTAAAATTCGCAGGAGTGGTGCCAATTGGAAGGGGCTGCACTGTCCGGTCCAGTACTGGGATTTGGCAAGAAGCTTAGTTCAATTCTTGAGAGCTGTCTATCTGAGTGAGTACATTTCATATAACTTTGTTCTGTACATCAGTCATCTACCTGGATATGGTATTATGAGAGCAATCTCATTGACATTCTACATTTTGGAAGTGAGGCTATAGTGCATTTTTCCCTCCAGTTCATGTTATATGCATACTTCTTTCTCTGCTTTACGCAACAACACTACCTTTAAAATCAAATACCTTACTCTTTTATGGAACCTTGGGGTGCAGCCGTGCAAGTATTATATGTGATTTGCCCTAATATTCCCTTGTGAAGCTTTGTATCAGTAGAATGGTAGCATTTTCAGTTTATTTTGCACGAGCTTCTTTAGATTAGGTAAATTAAATGATAAAAGAAGTGCCTAAGTGGTTCCATGATAAAGCCACCAAGAATTTGTAACCTGCTTTGGCTTCATGATGGGGGAAATCATGGTATTAAGTTGTAATGGTTCTAGTGTTAAGCAACATTCTACACACACTGGCCTGATTTTCCTATTGTGAAAAAGTATCGTGTTCTACATGTCCTAATTTTGACCATGACCTTTCTGTCTAGTTTCTCTTCCTGGATGTAACATGTGAAATATTGGCTGGATTATAGTCCTTTACATATCTTCCATGATGAGATTGACATAATACTTCATTGTTTTCGTTAGTCAATCTAGTAATTAGCTGATTGGGGGATCAGCACTTCTGACACTTTCAGCAGGCTTTCAATCGCTAATGGTTGTATCTCCTCTATGCTGTGGCCCCCTCTCTAAATCTCAATCTCAACCTCAACCACAATGTCCCTAAGTTCCCGAGTTTAAGTTTACAAATCATGGGATTTCTGTCACAGAACCCATTTTGAAAATTCAAGCTGTCTGTCATAACCATATATTCATTTTGCAAACAAATTTCAGTCAGGCATCACTGTTCTGAAGTACTTCGTGTCTATTTGCCTTTTGATCGAGGAGATCCTTTTTGTAAAGAATAAATACCCTTAGTCTTCTGCGAAAGGTTTTCAAAGGGCCTGTCTTCATATTAAGAAAATGGCTGGGAAGATGGTTTATGTCTAATGGGGCTAGGCTGAAGCTAAGTGGCCAGTTGGCTTGTCTGAATGCTTTTTCTCAACAGGAGTGACCGCTGTCTAATTTTTTGTGGTGTGACTGGCTTAATTGTTCTTGAAGAGCAATATTACAGAGAGATATTATTGCGTCCTGGCTATGTAATTAAACATAAACCTCAAATACTGAGCTTGTGACGCTCACAAAAATCATTAACAATACAAACAATATAGATGTGAAATGCACATCCCAAGAACGGTCAACAATTACCGATTTGACCACCGACCTCTACAAGATGATAAATTGTCTTAACAAATGCAAACCATAAACGGTACATTATTAAAATTACAACATACTTGTCTTATGTCAAACTACATCCAAAATTACCATAAGAAAACATCAAAATCATAATCTAGAACTTTTGTGATTAATTATTCGAGTGGTGACCTCCAGAAAGTTCTCATCACCTACCGCTGCTCGATGTTAAGCTTACTAATCTGAAATGTGGTGCATTTGCAAAGATGAGCCAAAATCTTAACAAGCCATGAGAAATATGATACAAATAATACACCCCTTTTTGTATGCCACAATCTTACAAAAAGTGGCTAACAAATAACTTGTGCAAAAATGTGGAAACTATGAAACCAAGATCCATCAATATCCCCCACTCGCAGGGCCGCAATAGATAGTCGGTATGTTTATAAATTGTAACCTTATAAATGGTTAGCGTGTAAATATTATGTTGGTTATCGATATCTAGAAAACGTCAAAATCATAATCTAGAACTTTGTAATTAATCATTCAAGTGGTGGCCTCCAAAAAGCTCTCATCACCCACCGTTGCTCGATGTCAAGCTTAGTAATATGAAATGTGGTGCGTTTGTGAAGATGAGCCAAAATCTCAGTGAGCCATGAGAAATACGACACAAATAATACACCCCTTTTTGTATACCACAATCTTATAGAAAGTGGCTAACAAATAACATGTGCAAAAATGTGGAAACTATGGAACCAAGGTCCATTGATATCCCCACTGGTAGGGCCACGGTAGATAGTCCGTATGTCTATAAATTGTTACTTTATAAGTGGTTAGCGTGTAAATATTAGGTTAGTCATGTCACAAACGGTATTTACCACCAATTATCTTATAATTGTTCTCCTGAAGAAAAAAATCTCTACAATAATGGGTCTTTTTTGTAGAATTTATGAAAAAAATGCATAACTTGGTTATACTTTAGAGATTATCATGGCTTGAGCAATAATTGATACATGCAATGCGGTTCCACCATCAAATTTCAGGATTTTTGGCTGAAATCACAAAATTTAGCAAAAGGGAACTATACTTGGTCATACATGTAAACCAAATTCAATGAGGCACACAAATAAACACATCTATGGAGATTATGAACACAAACTCACAATTTCATCAAAGTGGAAGCGGGAAAATCTGAAATTTGGGTGTAAAATGTGAGAAGTAGCAAGAAATAACTTGCCTTTATTGGATATTCCAAGAAATTCTGAGATTTTCCTCCAAAAATCACCCTTTCCTCTCTCTCTCTCTCTGTCTCTCTCTCTCTTTCTCTCACTCACACACACAAATCTCAGTAGAAAATGACACCCAAGACATGCCCAGTTCTATTCATAACACAGTCTAGGGTGACCGTCATATGTGTGCTAGTCATGCGCACATCATATGATGGTTGCAGCCAAATTGGTGCCATGCACCTTTCATGTGCACATTAGGCACATGCTTTTTGTCTAAACTTTGCACATTCACCATTCATGCTTGCAATAAATGGTGCATGTGTGACATCATGCGCCATCTTAAGAGTGCTTGTCTTAAATCCCATTAGAGCACACACTGACCTTAACACTTGAACACCGAACACACATAATTAGATACAAACTACCAAAAATGAGGAATCCAGTGTTGCATGCCTCTCTTATTGAATTTCTGGAAAATGAAAAAAGAAAAAGGATGGCCACATGTATTACCAGGGGCCCAGGTGGCTCAATGAAGTGGTTGCTTGACAGTGTCTCAACTCTTGGAGAGCTTGGTTTCAATTATTTTACATTGGAGCTGGGAGAGCTTTATTTGTGTTGGCTAAAAATTGTGAAAGCAAGGAGCTGATATCTTTGGGGCAATTGATTTTGGTTCACCAATGTGTGAATGTGAAAAGGGAATGGAATAGTTCATGAATAGGATGCTGAAAACATGCCTATAGAGAAGGCTCGAAGATGTGTTCCATGTCTCAAATAAGCGCCATTGCTTTCCAATTTCAGGGAATGTTGGGTTACTCTGTTGGAAGAAAAAGGTTCGGACTTGTTCACAGAGTGGTGAAGAAGATAGGGCATGCAATGCTTTCTACTGACGGAAGCATGAGTGAATCAAGGATCTAATGATCAAGGCCAATGACTTGAGAGATTCAAATTAGAATTTGGGGCTTTTAGATGTGGGTGGTTTTGGATTCATTTTTACTGTTGTAAAACATCCAATGATTTAAGATTTTTAAATTTGAGGTTGTATACTTTTAAATGATTAGTCGATTGGATCTTGAATAAATGCAAACTTTGTCACATAAATGGTTAAAGATGGTTTTGTTTGACAAAAAAATTGAAAATTTTTATTTAACTGAGGGAGTGAAAATTTTTCTGTTTAGTCATACAGAAGAGTTGATTCTTTTTTTTAAAATTATGATTTACATACCCTTGGGCTCCTGTGTTGTTTTTTATTCCAGGGTGGGGTGGGGTGCTAGTGTGCTTTGTAACTTATGTTGTAAGTAGAAGTCAACATTTTTGTGATTGGAAAAAGTAAGCTTTGAGGAGAACTTGGAATTAGATGGTTGCGACTGTTAGCAATATTTAAGATCAAGTTTCTTACAAACACTTGGCAACTTGATGTTACTTGGCAACGTGTTGTTTATTGAGACAGTTTGTAACTAGGGGACAATGTTGCTACCAAGTAAGGGAAGGGGAATGTCCCATTCACTCCTCTAATCACATATATCGTATATTTAAAACTCATGCCAGGCCTCTTCTTTCCCAGAAGAAGTTAAATTTCATGGTTTCCCATACAACGTAACGGGCAACAGCATTTTTGTAACATTTATGCAACTTTATTAGATCTCTAATGGGACCCTACAATATCAATTTTTCCAATTTTATCATCATTTTTGCCCATTTAGCTTGCTCTACAGCTCTTTAGCCATTGCTGCTAAAGTGGTAAGAGTTGGAAATTAAATTATTTATAAATATAATAACCACTCATTTGTATTAGTTACAACTCTATGTTTTCTTAATATCAGTGATTTATGTATCAAATGCATGCTGTTTTACACTTTCCTTCTTGCTTTAGATATGATCTGGAGGTTATATATTTTGACGAAGGGGTCAGATCTGCTAAGAGGAAGAATCTGGAAGAGAAACTGCTGCAGGTTTAAAGCCTCTGTGCCCTTTCTAGTGCTAAGATAGAAATATATTGAGTTTGTAATTAATCAGATCGTTCTTTACCTCACCATCTTAATTTGAGATATCATTTGGTTGAGCCGGCTTCTTGGTGCTCTAACGAAAAAGAGACTGATCATTTAACCAAGAAAGGGTTGTCCTTATTGAACTTTCTATGCTTAGAGATTTTAGTTTGGGGTTGATTGCATGTTTGATGAAATTGTAGGTCTTTGATATCGATTCATTAGTAACTAAATTTTGGCTCTGGCATTTTGTGATTCTTCCTGTTAACCAGGCTCTGTTTCCGCTGTAGTGCTCCTGTGATTGTCTTCCCTGGTCCTCTCTGCTAAATATTAGTTGCAGTGATTTTCCTTCTGTTATGGTTAGCGTTGCTGCATCATTGCATGATAAATGTAAAGTACATCTTATATAACCCCTCCATTGCTTTTCATGAAGTATGTCTTCATCTCCTAACTGTTTCTATCCATGTTGATTAGATTTCACTGATGTTACTATACAGCTGAAGATGTAAATTACTTTCTTTGTCTTTTCTTTGGGATAAAGGGTATCTTGCTGGTGCCTGATGAGATGCTCAATTGAAGGGTATCTTGTTGGTGGGATATTCACCAACCCCCTCCCCATCTAATCTTAGGAAAAGAAGGATGTGTTCGGTTTAATGGTAGAGTTATTCCTGTGTGACTTGGTGGTCATTGGTTCGAGTTATGAAAATGGCCTCGTGAATAATACAATTTAGACTGTAGACAATACATCCAAAGTGGTCGAACCCTTTCCTAACCCCATGCATAGCGGGTGTTTCATGTACCGGGATTAGTCATGCAAGTGATTTTCAACCTTGATCATTGTTCTTTTTCTGCCAAATTAGGGTGCTTTTATCTTCAGACTCTTCAGCCTGTTGATTCCTAATCCCAAATTACTCACTTGAATTGTGCATTCGGTTTACTTGGTAGCTTATTCTTTTGAATATGATTATGACCTGCTTTATATGTACTCATGCCAGAAGGTTCTAATTCTGAAGTCCAGACCAGGTCTAACTGATACTTATCAACTGAAAAATTGCTAATGATTGAACTATATAACTAGTATCTCCCATAGAACTTAATCCCATCATAATTAGCAATATGTACACTGAGAGCACACTTTCTTCTATCATGAATTATGCATTATTTCTATTCAGTACTGCTACTTTGCCATTTTTGATATTTTTCCGTTGACATGCTAGCATGTCCATCCGGCCTTCCATTCCATTGTGGAGCATCTGCGGTCTGGAACTCTGGATAAGTTTAAAGTAGCATTTGACAAAGCTTTGAGCGGAGGGGAAGGATTCTCTGCTGCTGCACATAGTTGCACCCAGTCTTTCGTGAGTCTATTTGATGAGGGATGTGCAGGTACAGTATGCGTGTCATCTAGCTGTGTTGCAAAATGAGATCGTTATCAATTTAACAATTCTTGATTTGACATACCATACACTCATGTCCATCTGTAGTGCACTACACATAAGTGAATAAATAATCTTCTCTGGATGATGTTGCAAAACTGTGGTTAAGTCTTCAACATCAACAATTGAACACAAACATTAATAATGGTTGTCACTTGGTAAAGTTGGCTGTAGATCTTCTTTTGTCATTCATCTCAGTTTTGGGCCACTTAGCTCATATGTTGGAGAGCCATCAATTCTGTAGCACTTAAACTTCAAGATCCATGTGATCTTTTTACGCACATTTCTTGTTTGTAATGCTTCATTGTGATTTAGTTGTTGTGGGTCCAAACTGCAAAAATAACCTCTCTGTAATATAGGTTAAGACTTTATATATTTGACCCTATCTTGAACCCACGATGCATGACTTAATAGATTGAGCCCGTGGACTAATATCATCATTCATGTATTCAATGCTTAATTAATTTGTCTTTAATATATTTAGTGAATTCTAATAGTCGCCACATGTATTCTATTCCTTCTTTTAGTTTCATTTATCAAATGAGATTTTCTTTGGGGATAGAGGGACTTTAAACAAGTCACCCTTGTGAGAAATAAATTGTGTGTGTTAGCCACAAATAACATGCCAGCGAAACTTCATCCTGTATTATTAGGAGGTTCATCAAAAAATAGATTGAAAGGTAAAGATTTGCTATTGTCACTTTATATAAACCTATTGTAGTTTCTTCCCATATGGTGTTAAGCCTATTTATTCTGCATTATGCATATTTTACGTAATTTTAGTAGGTGAAAAAATGAGGACGTTATCCTGTCATTAGCTTTCTGTAAGTGTTGAAAAAATGAGGATGTTAATATGGAAAATTGTAATTGTAGAGACAAAAGTTAACCATTGGGGGGGGGGGGAGTTCTGTTAATTAACAAAATTAAGTACCTCATTTAAAATAGTTCTACACAGAAAATAGATTTTCACGAAAGTTCCATGAGAAAATTAGAAATGGTACCCTATTTTACCAAAAAAGGTAGCGGATTGGATTTTCCAAACTTTTTCTAAAAGGACATGACTAACTAATTTTTCTCCTTTTTTTTTTTGTTCGACATTTATTGGAGATTAAAGGACTTCTTTCTCTCTATCTATATCCCGTGGTATTTCGCTTTACGACCCATAGTCATATTTTTTATTTGGTTTATTCCAAAACAATTTCATCTTTAGTTGAAGTTTGATTGCTTATCATTTAATTTTTTGAAGCCAATTACTGCAGTCAATTTTGGTATAACTGACCTGTTGTCTAGTTTAAAGTTTGATTTCCTGTTTTATTGTTTTGGCTACCTTGCCTTGGCTTGATAAAAGGAATAATCTGTAGAGAGGGAAAGAAAATACTTAAAAATGGCTCTGAAAGGAGTATGACATGAGCAAAGATAAAAGGGGATCTCTGGTTACATTGTCATTAGGAATGGGGGTGCTATTAGTTGAGGAGGGATAAGTGGTGGGGAGGGTAGAAGGTGAAAAGTTATTGGGGGCAATTGGTGGCCCTTGCAACTGGAATTCGTGACATCTGGCAACCAAAAATCTGTCTCTGGGAGTATCTACACTCTTTATAGCCGGATGAGTGTGTAACTCAGAAGATCAGCCAAGCACTTTGATCTGATAAGTTACATTTATGGAAGTTAAGATGAGAAAATAACATTTGAGATAGTTGTCACACCTAATACATAGGCCAAATAAACACCTGTTAAAAAAGGTGATTCGGTTGTGGTTAGCTACAAAATGAAAGGGAAAGATAAGCAGGAAAACTCTCTCTCTAAATAAACTATTCATCCATCCACTTCATAATTTTCCAAAGTTCAAGATATATCCCATATAATCATATATATTCTTTCTTTAGTACATCTCACTATGGCAGTTTGATTCTGAAACTCTTGGTTAGAATTGTGATTTTACATTTCATACTGTTCATTTTTTAGACTTTTATTATTTTGCTGCTGGAGGACCAAGGACTGGCAGGACCAAGGTCAGAGTGGAGACCAAAAAATCCTGAGTGATGATTACGGGAAATAGCAAGCTATATGCTTCTGAACCTGTGAGGATCTCTTTGGGGAAAAAAAGAAAAAAACGTTTCCATCTACGTTCAAAAACCTTTCAATAAAATTCCTGGAAAGCAGGCCTTGGAATGAGGTTGTAATTCGCATTTAAGAGGGAAGGATTGTGAGGTGTTCAGAAGAGAGATTGCATTTGCAAAAGAATTCTTAGATTATGGTCAGCTTGCTGAACTCATGAAAATTCTTATAAAAATTCCGTACTGCTAAGGCTAATAGCAATACTTACTAGTTTTAGTCAGCCAATATTATAAAGTTACTAATCCAGCAGTTGCCTGGCTCTTTGAACATGCAATTAATTCTCCTTTCATATTCAGTAAACAGATTTCTTTTATGGACTGAACAAGAACCTGAAACTTTGACCAAGTGAACAGTAAAGCTAAAGTGTGACTATAACAGGCCTAATGGCCATTAGGGTAGTTGTCTGTGGCTTTGACATGCCTGCTACACTATATTTAGATAATGACAAACAACCTATTCCATGTGGGCTATAGGTATACAGGTGGAAGTGCTGCTTCAGTTGCCATGGTTGTGTTGATATTTTGATTTGTTTAACTAATATAATATTGGTACTTTCTGATGTTTGAAGATGTTTTCCTTTTCAATGTTGTATCTTGGAACAAATTTCTGGTTTTGTTTAGAAGATTGATTCAGAAGTCCCATAACTTGTGGGCTATGACGGATTACAGTATGAACTTTTTTTACTGAAGATGCACCTGGCTGGATGCATCCTTTCTTGCCACAGATTCTGCTATCCGACTAGCTAACTGGGACACATCTAAAGTGAGGGACAATCTTCTCTGTGATATAGAGGCACACATTGCTTCAGTTCGTGCTGCCAAATTGTCTGAACTTACTGCTTGCTATGAGGTATGATTACTGTATGTTTCTTTTCCCTGATGAATATCTTTAATGTTGGTGTTTATTCCATTTTCTCAAAAATCATAGTCTGGTTCAAGCTGTAAGAGTTAGTAGCTCTTATCTAAATTGTAAAATTAGTTTGAATTAATGAGAATTTTTTTGTGTTATTAATGGGCATTAAAGAAATGCGGTTAGAGGAAGTTGCAAACTTTTTCTATGATTAATTATGCTGTCTAGCTGCTATTTCATCCCTTTAAATGGTGGCAACTGTCTTACAACTTAGCTGCTATTTCAGCCCTTTAAATGGTGACAATAAATTGCATTTGCAGGCAAAACTTAATGAGTCTTTACTTGGGCCTGTGGATGCTCTTCTGGACAGCGCTGGTGATGATACATGGCCTGCAATCAGAAAACTTCTTATGCGAGAGACCCAGTCAGCAATTTCTGGGCTTTCTAGTGATCTTTCTGTTTTTGACATGGATGAACAATCTAGAGATAAAATGCTTGCAAGGCTTGAGGATTATGCGAGGGGTGTGGTTGAATCAAAGGCAAGAGAAGAAGCTGCAAGGGTCTTGATCCGAATGAAAGACAGGTAGTTTCTCCAAGTCATATATGAATTCAACACTCTTCAGGTTGAACCATGAAATGAAATATTGGCTGGTATATTGATAACCAGCATTCTGATTGTGATATTTCCCACACCGTGACAAAATCGTGATAGGTCATAATATTCAAAATATTGGCCAATGTATAATATTTTCTAATATATTGTCTAATATTTGCCCTTCATGTTGTGATTCACAAAAAGAGTTGTGTTCGATACATCTAATGTCGTTTTGTATCACCTAGTATGGCATATACTAATACGGCTGCGGAGATAACTGATTTTTCATCCCTCAGCGAACATCTTGGGCACTAACGGCATTATTGTTTGCAGATTCACAATGCTGTTTAGCCATGATTCTGACTCAATGCCGAGGATTTGGTGTGGGAAGGAAGATATTAAAGCAATTACAAAACTCGCTCGCTCTGCGGTATGACAACCAATAAATAAGGGGCCATTCTTTCTTCCTACTCCAGGTTACTAATTTTGTGTTGCTCCATTGATATCTTGCTAGTCCTTGAAATTGTTGTCTGTCATGGCTGCGGTACGGCTGGGCAATGATGCTGATGACATAGAGAATACTTTGTCTCTTGCTTTGGTTGATGGTGCAAGTAACAATACTAGCAGGAGTATTACAGTCTCTGATCCGTTGGCAACAAGCACATGGGAGAAGGTGAGCATCTCTGCCTTTCTTTTGTCATTACCTTGGTTGAAAATATCTGTATTTGTCACAACTATATTGGTATTGGATGTTGCGGACACAAAATTGTATTTTTAACTGTGATTCATCAAAATGAGTTATATATTATAATTTGATCGTATTTAATTATTTTTAATCACTGATTTGACTTTATCAAAGGGCATCCTAGTTACCCTTATGGATGGCTACATTTGCCTGTCTGTTTTATGTCTGCAATTGAAATCAGTTGTTCCATTTAGCAACACAGCCACTGCATCCACTGACATTTGGTTGTTCAAAAGTCTTCACTGACACTTTAGGATGGAAGTTATAAATGCTGAACACAGTGACATTTATTATTCATGTTTTTGTTAGGGCTAGTTCATGATTGCTTAAAGGGCCAACTGTACCCTTTAAAAAATTGTTTAGGCAGAAAAGGCACTCCCAGAAACACCTATTTGCTAGTGTAGTAGGCACTAATACATGATCTTATGACTTTGCCTAGATTTCTAATAATTCCTTCTTATTGGAATAATATATCATATATGGATATACGATTCTATATTGATGTCATGGATGTAAATATCGGTTGGTATTATGTGTATCGGTATTGGAATCCTTCGGTACCAATATTTCCTAATATTGTGACAATATTACAATATATTACTATATCGACTGACAACACTGATATATTAGTCACTGTAGCCAATTATTGGCTGATGTAGGATTGTCAGCTTACGATTTTTTAAAAAAAATTTTCATCTGATATATCTATTAACAATGCATATTATCCGATATTAATACGACCACGACTAATACCAATACAATACCAATATTTTCATCCATGATCAATGCTATTTTTGTTATCTGGTATAGTCATTTTAGTGAATTCAATGTACTCTATGGATAAAGGAATAATAAATAGCAATAGAATTTGAATTTGAAATATTTTGTTGAAATTGCTTGGAAATAGGAATTCAGCCTGGGCGAGAGTGGAGATTGCTTGTTTTTTATTCATCTTATATCTCATTCTCAGCTTATTTCATGTGGCCAATTTTTTTACTGTACAGGTTCCATCCTCAAAGACATTACTGACTCCCATGCAGTGCAAATCATTATGGAGGCAATTCAAGGCTGAGACGGAGTATACTGTTAGTCAGGCCATTGCTGCACAGGCAAGTTCTTATTCAGATTGATTTTGTTTCTCAAATGATGAGCATATTAACACAGGCTTAGCGTTCAGATTGTCCTGATACTCTTTTGTTTCTGCCTCTCTTTGTTGTTTGTATTTTGTGAGTTACAATTGTTAAAAGTCCGTGCAATTGACGGGTGTCATAACGTGAGATACTTGGTTTACTATTTGAGGTTCTTAAGTAATTGATTTTTTTTTATGATAAAATGTTGCTAGTTTTTTTTAGAACATGCTTTTTAATGTGAACTTTGATTGAACTCTCATGTTAAACACCTCAAGTTAGCTTGCTAATTTCATGCTTTTAGCACATACTTCCTCAGCCTTCATGGATGGAAGGATTGCTTGCTTTGGACTTTTTTTTTCATGTGTAACAAAGTATCTACTCTCTCTCTCTCTCTCTCTCTCTCTCTGCTTCTCCCTTTTATTTCTTCACTCTTTCCTTTGTACCATTCAAATATTTGTGCAGACTAATTTACGAAAAGGACAAAAATTAAAACACAGTTAGCTGGAGGCTTGTTTTTTGGCAACTTTGAAATTTTGGCATCCTTAACCTGCACTTAGCTGGAGGCCATATATTGTCCCTATTTCTGTGATACTGGCTGTTTTTTCTTGAATAATTCTTTAAATTTATTTGGAGAAATCATCATTGATTTGTGTGCCTTGATATCTGGTATGTATCTAAAGTAGTTACATGCTCAAGTTCAGAAAAGAAGTATAACTTTCAGTTTCAAAGCTACAAAGTGCTGAATTCCCCCCCCCCCCCCCCGGTTGACAATAGATAAACTAGGGGGTGGTACTGGTAGACTGTGTGCTCTACATAAAGAGCGACCATTTGGTTCTGTGATTGAATTTCCTTTTGCTCCAAACCATGCTTTTTTTTCCTTTTGCTCCAAACCGAAGAGATGGGGCAGTGGGGGTTGGTTGGTGGCACTGCTTCGACAAAATAACCGGAAAATGAGAAACTAATTTCTGAATTTCAAAGGAGATTGGTTAGCTGGTTTTGGCAAGGTTTTAAATAACGTTGTTGCTGGCATATTGTTAGCAAATATAAAAGTCGTCACCGTTTTCTTTTAGAATTGCAAGTAAAAACGTCTGGCCACTTCTGATTTCTAACATTTTTTTCTTTTGTTATCAGGAAGCAAACAAGCGTAACAACAATTGGCTGCCACCTCCATGGGCTATTGTTGTAATGTTTGTTCTCGGTTTCAATGAATTTATGACACTTCTAAGGTATGTGCCTCCGTTTCCACTTTATTTCTCCAATTATTGCAGTTTTCTGATTCTTTTTGCTTGATTTGGCATTTTATTCCGTGACAGGAATCCTTTGTATATTGCTGTTCTCTTTGTTGCTTTTCTGATAATTAAAGCTCTGTGGGTCCAACTAGACATATCAAATGAATTTCAACACGGCGCTGTGAGTCTCTTGTTAGCATTTTATTTGTGCTTTGGTTTTATTCTATGAGATTGTTTCTAGCTTTGTCTATTGAGAAATTTCCCTCTTTTTAGCCGTTTTTCCATGCATATGTATTATAGACCAAAGTAGTTGTTCAAAGCAGTAGTTCTGAGTGAAAATTTAGAGACAAAAGGACTTCAATTTGAAAGTGAGTGATCAACCTGTTGCATCTTTAGGGCTGTGAAACCCCATGTTTACTGGGCCTGCTCCCAATTTTGGAGCAATATTTGAAGGAGGTCTCAATGTGAATAGATTAGTTTTGAGACATTTGTGGGAAATGTTCTGTTGTCGAATTTTGGAGGTCATGAAAACTTATGAAAACTTATGGAATTGTGGTAAAGTAATGATTTTGCAGTATCTATATATATATATATCAGTCCGTATTTCATTCATGGTTATTTGCCAAGCAAAATTGCTGGAAAAGTATGTGTTTTAACCTGTCTGAATTCTCCAGCTCGCCGGGCTCTTATCAGTGTCATCAAAGTTCATCCCTACGATCATGAACTTTCTTAAAAGACTAGCTGAAGCTGGACAAATGCCCGCAACCAATGATTCCCATAGAAACCCTTTGCCATCAGCAAAAAGCCGGTGGAGTGGAGTAGACACTGGCGGTGCTTTGTCATCAACCGCCTCATCCCACATAACTTCAGCCGAAAACGGGACTGAATACTCAAGTCCCTTGAAAGATGACTAGGCAAAGAACTCAACCTACACATCAACAATGGAGTAGAAGCCAGATGCATTATTTCCTGCTTGCTCTGCAAAAGGCGATGCTGAGGTTTATTAGTCAGCAATATAAGCTGTCGTAGCCGTAAGCACACAAGTCATTAAGGTCTATAAATCGAAGACGACTTTTATCTTCATACAATATAGCAGGCTCCGTTGTGATTTGGAGCCCCGTTATACGGTCTTCAATTTGTTTGTCGTCTTCTTGTTTCAATCTCTTTGGTTCTTATTGAATCGATTGCGAGTTTTAACCTAGAAGAGAATGCCATGAGTTTTGGTGTATCATTGTATGTTTAAATGAAATTCTTGTTTGGAATTTTCCTTTTTCTTTTTTTTTATTTGGGGAAAGTGTAGATGGTGAAAAAATGGGGAAGATTTGAATTATTATCAAGTATGAATTTGTATGGATAAAGCATTAACTACGTTATTATTATGGCTATTAAAAAATATGCCTTCTGATATAATTACTTATTGCCTTGTGATAATTTTGCTTGTGAACGAAATTAAAATTTAAAATTTAAAAATGGGAATTTAGCTATTAATTACTTACTTCTGGGCAATTATTTACTAAAAATGCGTATTTAGCTATTAATTAATTATT
>JAODPA010158676.1:0-14392 GCA_025585075.1 Nepenthes mirabilis
ATAAAATATAATAATAGTGAGATTATTTATTCCCACATAAATGGTGGGATTATTTATTCCCACATAAATGGGATATTTCTGATTAAATTTACAACCAAACGGAGGAATATCTATTCTCTGGGAATAGAAATTTTATTCCCACTTTATTTCTACCTTATTCCTCCAACCAAACATGGGATAAAGGTATCAAAAATGGCTAGAAGGCATCCTTTGGCCATTCATCTTCAATGAAACTAATTAATAATTTCTTTTTCAATTAAATATGCCGTAAAATTTTAAAATAATGCCGATCAAACGATAATTTAATTGAGATATAACTTAACATTGGACTATATTTACGACTCGAGCTCAGGCTAAATGCGTTCATCGGGCCTTACGAAATCCTATAAAAAAGAAACAACGAAAAATTTCAACACTCACCGGCAAAAACATGAAGCATCGTCTTCAGATCTCGATAGGGCCCAGCAAGGAATTCCGCCATCGAAATATGGACTTCCGGGTTGCTGAGGCGAATCCGTGACCTCAATAAAAGGGGAAGAAATAGAGCCGCCGCAAGCTGTGATAACTTTCCGGTTCCCACGGCTGAATGCCGGACTCAGGTGAGGGAGATTCATCTCAAGTTCCTCCTTTCTTCTTTGTTTGCTTGATTTCTTTTGTTAGCATTCTCGGTGATATAGCCATCGACATGAGCTCTTGGAACAGTAGTTTGCATGCGTAAGGTATGTATACCTGCTTACCATCACAATCTTAATTAAAAGATCATATATCTATTTTTTTTTTTTTAATTTTGAAAATTTAAATGTGAGTATAAATAACATATATCCGATTATAAACAAGTTCTTCATATTGATTTGTAAAAGTAGAAATGAAATTGGGGCAAGGCACTGACCTGAACGATGTCGGTTTTATTCTTGCAGCCTCTGCATTCGAATGAGTTCTTCTTTAGGTTTGCGATAGCGATGAGCCCACACCGTTCGCAGACATGAACTCTATATGCATCACTTTGATCAAAGAGCCTTTCCTTAAGGAAATGGGCGGCACCATGAGCAATCATACAGTCTCGCTCCATCTCACCAAATCTGAGTCCTCCATCACGGGATCGGCCCTCAGCAGGCTGCCTTGTTAGGATCTGAACCGGGCCCCGTCCACGGGAGTGGATTTTATCATCGACCATATGCTTCAACCTCTGGTAGTAGGTCGGCCCGAGGAATATCATGGCGGTGAGCCTCCTTCCCGTGTGGCCGTTGTACATGGTCTCGAAACCACGCATCTGATACCCACACTTGTGAAGGGCCTTGCTGATGTTGTCCACCTGTCAAAAACCCAAAGTGAGGTGCATTATTTGGAAATTGAAGACAACAATTAGAACATGAAACCCAATATTATACACTAGCCATGAAATAATCTATCAGAATGGGTATATGCGGCAGCAGAATTGGGTGTAATGTATTAGTGTCAGATGTACCGAATGCAAATAAATTTGGTAAATCAAAACCTCGAGGGTTAACATTGGGCGATAGCCCAATACCGATATATCGATTGATATTTCACTTCATGAAATAAGCTTATCTCTCAACAAGTAGACCCACTAATTATGAAAACATAAACATACAAATGCATAAAACCATTGTTTGTCAATGTAACTTTTCTTTTAACCACTTTTTACATTTTTTTTTTTTGGGGGGGGGGGGGGGGAGATGCAGATGGGTGCAGTCCCAAGCAGGTCACAACTGTACCAGGAGCAGATCCAGTGTATAAGGAATGAAGTCAGTTGACCCCACTAATATTTTTATTCAAAATAATAACGTAACTGATTTAAATTTACTCTGTCGAAGGAAAGAAAAACTACAGAAATGTTAATTTTTCATGGTAATTCATATAAAAATCACTTTATGTATTGACCCCACTAGAAAAATCCTCGATCCACGGCTGACTGGACCACACCTTGTCAAGTGTAATTACTCATTTCTTTCTCCCAAACTTACATGTTGCCATACCTAATAAGTTGATTTCTAGTTCAGGAAGGTAATGAACACTCAAAACAACAATGGCCAAAATCTAGTGCGGTACAGAACAGTAGAAAACAAAACACACCAATGGACAATAGGCAAACATCTGATATTCTTAAGTCTACATCATGGCATTTCACCATCTAAAGTTCCTCAGGTTCCCTTAATATTTTTTCCTTACAAAACTTAAATCTGGGAGAGCTCTTTGAAAACCTCCAGGCTGGAATTCCAAATGAACTCGGTGGCATATCAACCAGACAACTTATCGCCTTAAGCCATGCCAATTCACCATCTAAATTAGAACTGGTTAGTGTAGACTAAAAGAAGCTGGAGTTACAAGATGGGAAGCAGGATCTCAACATTAAGTATTTGTTTGGTCTAGGGAAGTTTGAAAGAAAAGAAATTGATGAAGAAAAAATAAAAATATAAAAAAATAAAATAAAAATTACTTTTCTTCAAATAAGAATATTCTAATACACATTTTTCATCATATTTTTTTCCTAATAATTTTCCAGACAATCCAAATATAAAAAGTATTTCCCTTCAGACTATATTTGAATATAGGAAAGTTTGAAAGAAAGAAAATTAATGTAAAAATATAAAAATGAAAGAAAATAAAACGAAAAATACTTTCTTCAACTATGAATATTCTAATACATTTTTTTTCATCATTTTTTTTCCTTTATGATTTCCATGCAAACTAAACATAGAAAACCATTTTCCTTTAATATTCTTTTCTTTTCCTTCAATTTTTCCTATATCCAAACAATCTCTCAATTTGTTGTTCATTTTTAGATTCAAACAAACCCTAACCCAACGAACAGCAAAAAAGGAGCTCGTAAATGGAAGCCATGACTTACAGTGACATCAGTGAAAGGTGTCGCGTCCCCTTCTTTGCCCACGTGAGCTGCAACCTTCCCCATGATACACTCAATAAGCTGACCAATTGTCATTCGAGATGGAATAGCATGAGGATTCACTATTATATCAGGAGTGATTCCTTCCATAGTCCATGGCATATCCTCTTGCGTGTAAGTCATGCCAATTGTACCCTTTTGACCGTGTCTACTGCTAAACTTGTCCCCAATTTGAGGAATCCGAACCGATCGCACCCTCAATTTTACAAACCTTAATCCATCGGCATTTGTTGTCAGTAACACCTACGCACCAAAGCAAATAGTGAGAACTGAAAGAAATGTGTCCATCTGCATACATGAACAAGAAAGTGTAAGTATTCATGGGACACCTGGTCCACAATTCCTGTTTCGCTGTAGCGTAAACTAATACTATGATCACGCCGTGTATATCGTGAAGCTGGCCCTTGTATCTCGTCTTGAGTAATTGGGGTTGTCTTCCCAATTATGACATCCTCGCCTGAAACTCTTGTACCCTGCCACAGAACAACAATTCTTTAATAACAGTACAATACACAGATCAGATAACAATTGATGCGGATATCAAATATTCCAAAATATTTTGATTAGAAGAGATTCTGATTTTATTAGCTTTTATTTTATTTGCTTTATTTATTAGGCAAAATTCTTGTTTGATTTTATTTGCTCTTATTTACATGAATTTATTATGATTTCTTTTATTTTTAGAAATAGATAATTTATTACCAAATTATCTTAGGCCTAGAATTTCTCTTTATAAACACCCTACACTCTATTATTTAAATGATAGAATGAATGACTGAATGTTTTGAGTAGAATTTCTTTTTATAAAGACCCTACGCTTTATTATTTAAAAAATGGAATGAATGACTAAATGTTTTGAGATTTTGTGAGATTGAATAATTGTAACTTTCTTTCTCCTCTTCCTATTGGTTTCTTCTTTTTCTTGTCTCTACCCTGCTAATCTCTGTTCTTGTCTCTATCCCTCTGTCTTTCTTCCATACTTTTCTCCTTTCCTACATCAACAACCATTTAATCAGATAAGCCTATTTTTAATTCTCCATTGAATTTCAATCTTTCATTAATGGAAGAGAAATGAATGCACATTGTTTAGGATGAACAGAAAACTTATTATAGGAGTACCCACAGGAGGAGCAAGCCCATCGTCATCCAATTTATCATATGACCCATGTCGCATTCCCTACAGAAAAACAACTCCATTATATATCAACCTCCATACTAAATGCAGCAAAAACATACAGAACATTTCACATCTTTGCACTTACCATGGTATTAGATCTATCAGGACGGCCGAAGTCCTCCTTAACAAGAGTTCCCATCTTCTTCTCCTCATCCCTGTGCATGGAAAAATAGATCAGCATCTCCAACAAACGGCAGCTGACAGAAAAATTAAACCAGGAACTATAGAAGACCCTGCTTATGAATTTACTTGCCTGTAAGAACGAAAGAATAGAGATCTAAAGAAGCCTCTGTCAATTGAGGATTGATTCATAATAACAGAATCTTCTTGATTATAGCCAGAATAGCAGGCAATGGCTACAATAGCATTCTGTGGCAAATGGTGCATAAAGAAAAAGCTGTTATTTTAACCACTTGTCATATAAGTTGTAAAATACTAGTTAATTACTCTGAGATACGTACAATGCCAGCAGGAAGCTGCCTAAAATGCAGGTGCTCCATGGCTCGCGTAGTTACAAGAGGCTTCTGAGGATAGTATAAAACATATGCCAATGTATCCTGAGGGTACAGAAAAGATAAAGGTAAAAGACCAAACAGACAACAATTTTTCATGGAAAATAACAGATAACAATACCAAAATGGACCAAAAAAAAAAAAAGTTCCATATCAACTAGAGAGAGAGATACAGTGAATACCATTCTAAACTGGTAGTTGGTCACATAAATTCCCATTGCTTGTTTTCCCATAGCTGATTGATATGTATTACGTGGGGACTAATGGTAGACATCAGAAGTTAGTTGAGTAGTAGAATATTTTCACAAAAAAAATGATTCCATAGCAGCCATATTATGATACCTGGTTATGGTCGGGAAATGGAATAATTGAAGCACAAACACCTAATATCAGAGAGGGGTGAATTTCACAGTGAGTATATGTTTCAGAGTATGCCTCCTCGGGATTAAGCCTTGCAGTTATAAGATCCTGGAAAAAAAATTTTCAACTAAATAATTTGTTTTATTGTATCAAATAAATAGACACTGCAGCCAAAAAGATGACCTTCTCGATACTCACATTAATTGTCATGGAAATCATAGTGGTCTCTTCTTCTTCTGTGTCAATGTATTCTATAAAGCCCTTTGCAACAAGATCATGCCAGCCACCCTCGTCTGGTGACTCCTGTAAGTAAACCAAATACAATTAAGATACCAGAGTAAATAACTAAATATTATACTCTACAAAGAAGAGGAAATGTTGCAAGTATACCCTTTGTTGCAAGGCTCGGATATCCTTTTTCTTGATGAGAAGCCTCTGTTTCTCAACGATAAACAATGGACGACTACATCGACCATAATCGGTATATATCCGCAGTTCTTTCAAGCGAATATCCCGGACAACACCAACCTCCGTGTTGACATCAACCTGATTATCAACATAGATTCATGAGATGAAAATACAATCCATCATCAGTTGCTAACAAGCCACAGATTCAATTAGTCAAGTCAAATCTATTGAAAAGATTAGAAATCAACAAAAGAGAAATTAAGTGGACCTGACTATTTAAATTCAATAAAGATGAAATTGGAACGACCCTTTCTTTTTTTATTTCAATTATTTTGACTTCTCATGAATTTGTCAATATTTCCGATTAAATCTTTATATTTATAGATTATTCCACAGCAATAATTTGGAATTGCCCTTCCTTAGTAGAGAAGGGAAAGGTTTATTTCAAATCACAATATCAGCCCACTTACTGACACTGAAAAGAATTTAGGGGGAATTTGAAAGGGGCAAGAAATTGAGGAATTCCTCCTTTGATTTGCCATTGCGACATAAAGACAACCATACTTGCCAGAAATTCATATAAAAATCCAAAAATAATAGGGCCTGTCCACTAGTGTTACAAGACTACCATTTTACATGATGGGGTCCTTGACAAAAACTGCATTTTTTTAACTGGGTCCAAAGAACTGCTTTTTTCTTTTTCTTTTTTTTTTTGCTGAGATAAAAAGAAACGCTTATTGTTTAAAGCCTGAATTAGATTTTTTTAAAAAAAAAAAAAACCCAAACTGTAGAAAACTAAAAGAATGCCAGATATCCAATGTTTTTATCAGGACCTCTGTTCAAACTATATTCACATTAATCATCCAGCTTTTACTTGATCCTAAAGATGTATTCTAAGGGGCAAAGGATACCCCCATAAATTACGTAACTAGGAAATCATCATAATCACATCAAGGCATATCATTTTCTGCATCTCAAACTCAAGGAAAGAAGTTTTGTATCAACTCATCTCAAAGAAACTTACTCGTCTTCTTAGCTGTCTCAATGTCTTCACCAACAAATCAGGATCCCGATGAATACCAACCCAACAACCATTGACAAAAATTTTGGTAGCTTGCGGAATAACAGCTGGAGAAATTTCCTCAAAATTCTCAGTACTCCATTCTTCCAAAAATTCCAGAATAGGATATGCTGCTGAACCAACAGTAATGTACACCATCAATGCAAGATTCTTCACCAGTCCACAGGCTTGTCCTTCAGGGGTTTCAGCAGGGCACATCATCCCCCACTGTGAATTGTGCAACTGCCTAGGTTTGGCTAATTTCCCTTCACGACCAATTGGAGAATTCAATCTTCGCAAATGTGACAAAGTAGAGGCATATGTAAGACGGTTCAGCACCTGAGACACGCCAGCTCTGGTACCAGCAGCATTTGCCTGCCCCCAATTTCCAGTGGCAAGAGAGTATTTAAGGCCACTTGTTATTGTTTTTGCTTTGATTGCAAATTGCAAATTAACATCCTTCCCTTGGTCCACACATTTCTGAACATAAGCTCTGACATCCCTGGTCAGCTTTCTGAATAGCATTCGAAATAAACCTCCGAGCAGAGGACCAGCAAGGTCCAGCCGCTTGTTTCCATAATGATCTCTATCATCTTCTGGCCTTCGTCCAAGAGCACATAATAGGAGTCGATGAATGATATACCCAAAGTAGTAAGCTTTCTTCGTCTCACAATATTCACCAACACCCACATGAGGAAGCATTTCTTTTTGGAGAATTTCTTTGGCATACTTGATCCTCTTTTCCCGTGTGACACCAACAGTGGCTCCTCTTTTCCCAATATAGTCTAGAGCAACTTGCTGATTCTGAATTACAAATGCCTCTTCAAGTGAAGGGCGAAGCAATTCCATCATCTGAGTATCAGAAAAATCATAACAAATATGCTCTAATATATCTTTGTCTGCAACAAACCCTAGTGCCCGAAAGATGATTATTATGGGAATTTCTGTTCGAATATATGGGAGAGTAGCTTTGATATACTGCCCTGAAGAGCCCTGCAATGAGATATAAATAACCCTGCATAAGCAAGACACAGAGATGCAGAACAACTATAATTCTAGGAAACAGACAAATGCTGTGTAAAATAAAGAAAACCCATAACAGCATCGAATTGTATCATTACCCCTTTGGCACCAGCACGGGACAGCATCCGCACAAACATGGTACTGGGCGGCCTGTTTTGATTTTCGGCCATGGATCTAACTTCTGCCACATAGGCATACTTGTTGGGCTGCCTCTTCTTGAAAACATAAACATGGTTCGTGCTCATTTTTTCCTGAGCAATTAGAACCTTTTCACTCCCATTGATTATGAAGTAGCCACCTTGATCGTATGGACATTCTCCAAGCTCTGTGAGGTCCTTTTCTGAATTCTGATACAATGTACAGTAACTAGAGCGGAGCATTATTGGAACCTAATTAAAAAAATACCACCAGTTCAAACTGTTAACGCTTTCCCCAACTATGACTTCACAAATTCACTAAGCAGACTCATCATTTAAAGTTCCCATTACATTACCTTCCCAATAAAAACTTTAGTGAAGTCCTGGGCTTCAGAGACTTCTTCACCATCATGCCCCTTTTTAATGACTCTCTTTGTGACGTCAACATACAAGGGGGCCGAGTATGTTAGATTCCTCAACCTGGCTGCCTTAGGAAACAACGTTGCTGTCTCACCATCCGACTCCGTCATCATGGGCTTACTTAAATATATTTGACCAAAGCTTATCTTGTATATAGTCTGGAACAAAAATCGTTGAAACAAACAGCTTACTACTCAAGAAAACCCTCAAGCACACCCATGTATCCTTTACCCGATTAATATCTACTTGGCTACACACACACACACAAATGACATTAAGTTAAAGTTAATGCATGCATAGTTTACTATGTTTAAAATAATTATATGAGTTAATTTCGTAAATTTTTAATATGGAAGGAAGTGTCACAGGAAGAATCCACGAACATATGCACCGTTAAGAAAGAACTATAATAGCCTTAAAGTGAGTGTTGATTGGTGATACATTTCACGTATCTTCTTTTTAGACAAAACATGTATATACTAAAGTATTTTACACAGAGACCGTTCTTGTAAAACCTGTTATTTTACATATACACTCTGTACTTATGCTACACAATTACCTTTACAGGTTCCTGAAAATGTAGACAATATACCACATTGATGGCAGTTTTCCATTATTAAATGAGCTGGCAGTCTGCCAATATTTATAGGGAATACAAGAACAAATCCAGTACTGCCTAAAAGAACATGCATCAGAACCACATATACCAGGTTGATTGTCATCTCAATTATCAAAATTATTAAGATTACAAAATGCATACTTCCAAACCATTATCAACAAAAAATATCAATTCTTCAACAAGTACAATTCTTGAAGCCTGGTCAGTCATCTCTGCCAGGTTGTTATGCATGAGAAGCAGATGGGTTGAAAAAGGAAAAGGTCACTGATA
This sequence comes from Nepenthes mirabilis, assembly GCA_025585075.1. NCBI lineage: Eukaryota > Viridiplantae > Streptophyta > Magnoliopsida > Caryophyllales > Nepenthaceae > Nepenthes > Nepenthes mirabilis. The sequence continues at coordinate 8,913 of JAODPA010158676.1, forward strand.
TAACAGGTCTTGCTATATTTACACCAATAAAGCTTGGTTGTCTAAATTTCAGATTCTAAAACAGCAGGAACTAAATTCAACCACATTCGTTCCATTACCACATTTACTACAAGTAAGAAAATCATAGCATAACCCACATTTGAAACATCAGCATCTTACATTATCAAGAGAAATACATTGTGCTAAACATTGGTCAAACAAAACCGCTGAATTTCACACCCAAGAATTTGCTGTCCCATACTTCCATTTTCTACTAACATGGATCACATGAATAGATGCCGAAAAATCCATTTGACTCTCTCGTCGCTAGAAAATTAAGGAACCCAAAAGAAACAAATCTATTTTATCCTCTACAGGCAATAAAGCAAGGTTAAGAGTAAGAAGTTCACAAAATCACACTGGATCAAGCATTGCATACCCCAGGGCTAGGAAAGCATGGATGCAGATAACAGTAAAACTCAGTTCAACTACAGTTTTCAAAAAAACTAACAGGGAAAAGGCCAAAATTAATGCTTCCCATATATAAATTTGAGTAACTACAACAAAATACACAGGAGGTATCCATATAGATATTCTCTTTGACAGCCTAGGAATGAAATCTAAGCTGAGCCGAGCAGAGCACTTCACCACACACTGTCACGTCTCAGCAATATGTAATATTCAACAGCGTATAGCTCCTCTATGAACTCCATTTCCTGACGACCAACGCTTCTCCTCTCTCCCTTTCAAAATTTCAAGGTTTTCGCTTAATTATAAATAATACCAAATCATAACTCTAACATAGCAATTTGATATATTGGAACTTACGTTCCCTATACAAAGGACTTTTCCAAATTATCATGAGATTGATTCCTACATAAAAATACTATACTTGCCTTTCAAAAAAAGATATGACACTGGTTGTGCTTAGTCCATCTTCAAGCTCAAAAATGCATTCACCAATATCATGTTTTTTTTCAAAATCAGATATGAGACAGCTTGTTCCTAATCCATCTTCAAACTCAAACGGCATTCACGCTAGTTACCAAAAAAAGGCATTCACATGAGATGACATGTTGTAGCATAACCTATTTTAAGCCTCCGCTTAGAAGCTCAATGAATTGGGAAGAGTTGGTTCCTTAACAATTGTGACAAAGAATTGCACTAGAAAAGAACAGTACTCCTATATGACAACCATGCACTTCAAAATATACACCCTCAGTCCACTGAATGTAAAACTCATCGGTTGAAAACAGTTCCAAAAGGTCGAAATACCCCTAGACTGCATTGCACACGTTCAACATAACGCAAGGCAATATGCCCTAGTTAACTCATTCCTCCCTAAATTCATAGAAAATGAACCCTCCACATCACAACAGCAAAAACCACAGGACTCCTTTCGTCCATATCAAAGGAAAGTAATTATCAGTATATAGAGAATCGAACCTCAGCAAAATCCGACTGATGGCCGGGATTATGCTGTGACTCGGGTCGAATCTCAATATCCGCAGACTCGTCGACAATTTCCTGCATAGTGTTCTGGATGAACTCGTCGAAGGAGTCTAATTGCTGACGGACCAAACCCTTCTCTTCAAAGTAAGCACTGATAACGGCCCAAGCGTCCTCCTGTGTGATCTCCCCTTCTTCGTCGTCCATATTCTGATCCTGATAGTTCTCATGGTCATCATACTCATAATCGCCATCCATTTTTTTCTATTTTCCCTTTCTTGTATTTTATTGCTCGAAATTTAACGAAATCTTGTAAGTCTGATAATGAGTCGTAGAGGGTCCAAAAACAGGTAAAACCCTACGCGTCTAATCGTCCGAGCTCTTGGAAATTCCCTACTGAAACGTTTTCGCACGCGCAACAGAGAGAGAGAGAGAGAGAGAGAGAGAGAGGACTTCAAATTACACTGATAGAATAGGGCAGCGTGGATTCTATAGAGGGTGGGAGTCGACACCGATCTGAGACGAGGATCGCGGTGGATCCTAAACGATGTATTCGGGCCAAGGCCCAAAATAGGGCCTTAAACTGTAGGTCCAAAATCGAGACTAAGGGCCCAAAGACCAAGGGATCATAGGCCCAACAGTGCTGCTTGGGGTGTTTTATTTGCCCTTACCAGCAATATTACACTCTTTGTCGGGCAGAGGTCAACTATGGCCAACCAAAGACCGACACCATACGGTTCTTTACGAGGAATAGTACAAGAAGTATAGTAGTCGTGGTTTTCTTCCTTTTTTTTTTTTTTTTTGATTTTTAAATCAGTTATTGTCTATATAGAGATTGTAGAATAGAAAGAATATACATTTGGTAATGGTAAAAGGAAGTGTTGCCTTGGAAAATGTCTGATAGATGGTAGTATTGTAATGCCTAGTTTCTCATCTGATTAATTGGATATTGTTGGTTTGTTTAGACTTATTTTGAATATATTAAAAATAATTATAAAATGTGAATTTGAAGAACTTTGGAGTAATGAAGTAGTTTTACTGCCTGAGGTACGCCCGAAGCTTATTTGGGTGCATTTGACAGATTAGACGTGCTTGAAAAGCACATGAGGTGACACTTTAGCGTGAATTGTAGAGTACTTGCTCTCGAGGAGCACCTAAGGCAATGCTCATGTATGGCAGGGGTTAGATACGATGCTCGTATGCCGATTCGATTATATAAAGGACGCGTGCACTATTTACAGTTATTTTGTGCGGGAAGGAAGAGAAAAGAGAGAGACAGAGAAAGGAAGAAAGAGAGAGGAAAAGAAAAAGAGAAATTTTAAAGAATTTTTATATCAGACCTGTAAGGTTGAAAGTTGAGATAAATATCTTTATACTCTATCTTCGATCTATTTTGGTTTCTATTTATTTTTATTTATATTTTGGGGTTTTAGTATACATGTATGACGTTTTTATTCACCCCTCCTTATTTATTTGTGCATGTATCTAGATTTATCAGAGCATTTGATGTTTTATTTTGATTTTATTAATATTTGAGAATTTTATTTATTTTGTAAAAAATAGGTAAATATTTTGTGTTTATGTATAATATGTCCATAAAAAAAAGAAGTCATATTAACTTGCATATAAGTGTTGCATGTGGTATCCATACAATATTTTTTGAATTTATAAGGTACCAATTCTTAAAACATAATGAATTTAAGTTACTAAATTAATATAAATGAATCGAGGTTAAAGGACGTGGAAGAAATTAGATTGAAAAACTCAAAGATTCGGAATTGGTAAAATCAAAAACCGGCATTGCAAACCTCAAAATATTAATTCGTAAATAAGATTCGAATTTTAAATTATGATAACCACAATTTATGAAGTTAATATAATCAAAATTATGGTCTAATAATATGAAAAATTGGATTAAAAGGATCAAAACGGATCTCGAACGTCGCGTGCACAAAGCTAGCTCACTGTAGGCTTACCCCAAGACCAACCTGCGCTCGAGCCCCCTCTCGAGCGCTGATTCTAATAGCATGGCGCTTGAGGGGCGCTCAAGGTACCGCTCAAGCGTTGAATCCAAGAGAAGGGAGCCCAAAGCATGCTCGACGAGTGCTCGAGTATCAATCCTTTTTTTTTTTTGATAAGTAAATTGAATTAAAATAAAATAAAAAAATATAAAATTTGTGTTTTGTCTCAAAGTGTTTTTCCGACTTAAAGATAAAACAAAGATGTTGGGGCATACCCCGAGCAATATGAACATATTATAAAAACAAAGAAATATTACATAGGAATAGTCAGGCAGTCATCCTTTTAGAACAATCACCTATCAAAGACTCAACTCAAAGGTCTAAACAAAAGTTGGAAAAACTGATTTACAAATGACCCAATGTCCACGCTCCCCATGTGCAAATAATTGTGGCCGTGCATCCCCAAACCAATCCTGAGTATCGGGCTCATACCGAAAACCAGCAAAGAGAGTGAATCATCATGTAGGAATTGTTTCAGACCGCCTTACAGCTCCCTCCCGAGCACCGAGCTCAAAGGCTCAAATTTGCACTCCGCTGAGGCAAAAATCGCACCAACATGAAAAAACTCCAGTTTTTTTTTGCTGCAAGATTGCCAGTCAGAGAGTTGACCTGTAAAATGCATCCAACACAAAATAGCCAATCTGGCCGGTCAGCGTGTTGACCGGCCAGATGCCCCCCATCTCGAGCATCAATTCGCCTATTTAAGGCCGCGCATCTTATTTTTTTGTCATTTTCACGAGGAAAACAAAGAGAGGAGAGAGAGAGCACTGTGGAGAAGAGGAGATCGAGGCTCTCGGATTCGTTTTCGACTTGGAACTAGTTAAGGAAGTTGTAGATCAAGTCAAGGCAAATGTACCTATACGCTTTTCTTTCTATTGTTGCACTTTTCGTACCATTCTCTTTGAGTCTTTTCGTTTAAATGCCCATTTGAGATTATATTTTATAAAATCTATGTCTTGAACATGCTTATTTATCGATTTTGTATTCGATTTGGTAATTTTACATGGTATTGAGTTTCATGGAAACCCTAACCCCACGCTCTGACATTTTTACCCATTTATTTTGAGATTTTTACATGATTTGGTTTTAAAAAATTAGAACCCTAGCTTTTGAACGTGATTATTTGGTATTTGTTCACAGGTATTATATATATGTTATTTTGTATGTTCTAAAAATTCTATTAGATACTTTTGTGAAGGAATTTGTGGTCCGAAAGCTATAATATTTGGTTTGACTCAACATGACAAGAATTTTCTAATTTTTCTAAACTTTAAGTTAATTTATACATGTATTTGAAATCATGTGAATATTTAAATTCACAAGAAAATGAAAATATGTATCCGTGTAAGTTCACAAGAATACCAAATATGTATACGTATTTGTAAGAATATGAAATTATGTATTTGCATCTCAAGTATATGAAATATGTAACTATTTCTACAAGAATATGAAATTTAAATCTACAACAAGAAATTAGGACTCTGTAATTTATTATCTGTTATTAGTACCGGTATCTGTCATCAATTTTTGTTATTTGTTATCCATCATCAGTACCGATATCTATTATCTGTATTCGTTATTTGTTAACCATTATTAGTAACTGTTATTTGTTAAACCGTATCCGTTATCTGTATCTATATGTTTGTACGGAGTCTCCAATTAAACTATGTAAAGTAATCATAATATTGGACCAAAGGTTTGAATTTCATAGGGTAGTAATTCCTAACATGTTTTAAAATATTACAATGGTATCGAAAAAAATGCCCTACCGTGAGGGTTTATGTGATGACTCTATATATTTTGGCCTCTAATTAGAGGTATAAGGTCTTTTAATTGTGTGGAATAAATACAATTTATTTTCGCGATATCTGTTTTATTAGTTGGTAAGGCCTACTAGTTCTGATATATAAATATGAATAAAATTTCTGCATGTTTTAGAACTAAAGGATTTAGAATTAAAATAAAAAAGTTAAATAAAATATCTGTATCCAAAGGAAATCAGAAACAAGATATGAAAGTTAAATGTATTTT
>JAODPA010158698.1:0-14389 GCA_025585075.1 Nepenthes mirabilis
TATACTATAACCTGTAAATCTTATCTATTATAAGTTACAATTCTTATCCATTAACGAGAGTGCAACAGCAAATTTGTGGATAACAATGATTATACAATCACCCAATATTAACCAATTATCACGCCACCCGAAACTCCAAAACCTGGCTTAATGATTCAACCGAATTAGACTAGTGACTAAACACTATTAAAGACACCTAAGTTAGCATACTGGTAGCAGTTCGGTTTAAAATAAGGGACACCTAAGTTAGTATGCTGGCAGCAATTCAATTTAAGATAAACTCTATATATGGCTACGTGAGAGAATGGAAGAACAAGGGGAACATAAGATGAAAAAAAGAGAAGAAAAACTGTGTGGCGGAAGGAAAGTGATGGGAAAAGGCAGAACTCAACAAGTCAAGTGATCAATGGCAAGTGTACCTACATCTTCTTTCTTTGTTGTGTTTCTTTCATTATTTCTTTAAGTATTGTTGTTCCAATATTTTAATTTTCTATTTTACTATCGCTTCACTATCATTATATCACGAGAAAATCAGATTTAAAGAGAAAAAAATATTGTTGGATCATTTGATATTAATTCTAAAATTCAGAATCGAGTATCCAACCGATGACTAAATATCAAACAATAATTAATCCAATAAATACATCAACTTCAAACTCTTCTTTTTCAGTATACAAAAATATTTTTAGACACGAATATTTTATTATAAGTATGAATATTATTTTCAAGATTGAATGTTTTATTATAAGTATGAATCTTGAATGGGAGCTCTACACCATATTAAAAATTTTGAATGAAAGATTATTTTCTTCTAGAATAAAGAAAAAGTTAGTATTAGTATCGGTATCAGAAATAGATTGTAAATTATTTTAAAAAAATTTGAAGTAAAGTAAGAAATTGGACCAAGAATAGATCAACAGATAGTATATTATGTCATACCTTAGTATGGTATAAAGGTATGTACCATCCATCTCGGGGTGTAAATACGAGCTTCGACCTTAGATTGTGTGGGCAGAGTATAATCCGCCCATCTCGAGGTACAATACGAGCTCAACCTTTAGATTGTGTCGACAGAATACAATCTAGATTTCGATTTACTGCTCCTTTAGTTGGTAAGATCCATTGGCCCTGATCTCTACAGAAAAGTAAGAAAGGAAACATTATCTACAAAGTTTGTAGAAAAAACAAAAAGAATCAAGGTAAGATATTGGAAAAGAATTGCATATTTTCTGTCCTCTATAATAATTCCTATGTATATTATTATATTTAATTAAGAAAGTTGCATGATCTTTGTTATATATATTATACATTACTGAACATTTAGCTCACTCCCTTACTATTTTATTAACCCTTTAAATGGCCCGAACTAGTTCGTGCTAGACGAGTAGGAGTGAAGGATAGAGGATATAGTAGATATTTTGGGAATGTTATTTTGTCATATGTACCAATTTATCGTTAACTTAGGATGTATGTAGGAAAGAAAAAAATGTACTTGATGTAAACTATTTGGATAAATTTTAAGATTTGTACTTAATATAAATATATGACAATTTTATTTTGATTGACACTAGTTGAGTCTTGTTTTCATAATATTTTGTATGATTTTAGCAGGTATTTTTCTTTATTTGGGTCCTATGTATGATGAAACTATTATATATGTTTAAAAGGATACAAAAAAAGTTTACGTCCCTTTATGATATTGATTGGTAAAAGCTAAGTATGGTTAAAAATAAAGCTAATGATGAATTAGTATGTGGAACATCGCAACCAGCGATCAGCTTCTCCTTCTAATCTATCGGAGGTAACCTCAAAATAGTGAATGACCGTAAAAACCTTTTTAAGCCTCGAGTTCCATATATCTGCCTTTTCCAAATCCAAATCTCCCATAAACTCATGTACCCATTCATTAGTAAACCGATCATAGGTTGAGGCTCCCAGATTCATTAGTGCTAAAGCTAAGGCTAGGGCGAGTACCAAATTATGTGGTGCCAAGGATTCCATCACATCGGTCATCTACCCTAGCAGATTTAGATACTCCACCTCTCTATCAAGTCGAGTGCTAGTTCCAGATCAGGTATTTCTTCTTCGACTTGCCATTTACAATTCCTATTGGTCAAACATTAACATACGAGTTAGCGTCTCATATAAAATTCAATCTGAGGTCTCAATCAGAGATCAGTAACTAAAACATAATTAAAACTAACAGTTCCCAACTTAAACTAATCTACACCAATCCTAAGCTTCCACATCATGATCGATCAACCTAAGTTATCTCCTTAATATTTCTCTGATACCACATGTTATGTTCCACGTCTTCATTTCCATCATTAGCCATTATTATCATTATTCAATTTAAAAAATATACATAAACATACACAGGATCCATATATCTGTCATACCGTTAGTGGCTCCGGTATCGTACTATAGGAATACAATGTCAGGTCATGCTAAGAAAAGATGCCTTCTAAAAACCTAAAATCAATCTCACATTAATTTGCAGAAGCATACATAATACCCACTATAATCTGTAGAAGCAATTCTAAACTAACATCACCATAAATATATTACATCATGTCATTCTTTTAAAGTTTTATAATGTTATTATATACATAATTTCAGTTAAACTAAGCACATAAAGATTCTAAACATTTCAAATGCATTATCTAAATGTAAAGAATAATTAAAACTTTCATGTTCACTGCTATTCGTCAGACATCAACTCCTACGAGACATCTGAAGAGTAGTAAAATAGTAAGAGAGTGAGTTAAATATTTAATAAGATATAATATATATAAGGACATGCACATTTATACTTAAAATGTACCATTGGAAAGGATATGAGTCATTATGGATAAAAGTGTAAAGCATGATCGAAAAGCACATTCATTATACATTCAATTTTACGTATTTTGTTATTTTACTGTCTTAGTCGTCAATACTTTGAAAACTTTGGGGACCAAAGCAAATAGACCTTACCAGCTAACAAAATAGACAACCAAACAAATGATTGTGTTCAATCCACACAATCTAAGGCCTTCCCTCCTTATACCCCGAGGTGGGTGGTATATATCTTTATATCCGATAGATGGGGCCAAAAGCCACCTTCTTCCTCCTGTGGTGTTAAGGACAATTTCTTGACTACCACTATAATATTTTAAGGCATAATAGAAAATATTACCCTCTAAATAAATCCTTAATCCAATTTCTTAATTCTTTTTAAATTTTTTTATAAAAACTCTACACTTGTTTTTAGTATTTTTTTAATTTTCTCAATTTCGGAAGAAAATAATTATACTTCTTAATATTAGGTAGGGCTTTCACTTATACTTTCATGAATATAGAAGCTGAAAGTCAGCTTTCAAATATTAGAGTTGTAGTAATTAGTAGTGAAATAGTAAGATCTTGTAATTTTTACATATACTGAAATGATGATTTGATACTATAGTAATTCAGCCAACAGGAAGAAAATTTAGAACCATCAACCATGGTGTATCATCCGGTTCGGTCGCATCAAAACTAATTTTCTACATGCTGAAAAATCAGAATCAACACACGATGCACCAGTTGGTTCGGCCACCAGTTCAACAGCCGGTTCAAACTAATTTTATATATGCTTAAAAATCAAAACCAACACGTGATGCTGTGATAAAACGGATTCTAATCCTTATAGGACCCTCCGTCAAACACTTACAGAACTCATAGACATTTAAATCTTGCAGAAATTTGGGTAGAGTCTCCTCTACATTAGACCCAAATCAAATATACAATTTGTATATAATAACTTGTACAAGCACACAACAAATTGAATACCCTACTTTTTCTACAACATGCATTCACAGGATCACAAATTGCCATATCATCCATGGCTTCAACACAACACATTTTATCCAACATTCTAGACTCAAAAAGAGATGTCATTTATAACCTATACATATTCAAAATATCAAAATAATGCGAAAGCAACTAATTCCATAAGTCTACCTGCGGAAGCAAGAATAGAACATACATCATGATATGACATCTTTACATTATCGTAATATACTATGCTCTTTTCAAAATGCTAATTTCAAGAATCCAAAATCTTTTGATCCACCAAAATCCTTCAAAGTCTTTAGAACTTACAAGCTTTTCCTTCTTCTAGTTAGATCTAACTTCGATTATTTTCAGACTTTTGCTTATCTGGAGGGGAGAATAGAGAGCAAGGAATGAGCTTAATAGCTCAGCAAATATACCCAAAATAATGAAGACATACAATTTTATTTATATACAGAATATATATGTACTTTTAGAAGAGAATTTAAAAAGGGATGTGGAAAATTCATGCATATAGGCAAGAGAACAGAAGCATAAATATGATGCAGAATACTAGGAAGCCTATTGAGGTGTAAAATACCAGAAAACCTATAATTTTGGATCCTTAGTTCCAGATTCAGAATTCAGTTCAGAACCTATTATGGTGCAGAATATCAAAACACCTATAATTTCAGATCCTTAATTCTTAATTCAGAACTCGGTTCAAAACCTGTTATGATATAGAATACAACAAAACCTATAATTTCAGATCCTTCGGTTTAGAGTCTATTACAGTGCAGAATACTAGAAAACCTATAATTTCAGATCCTTAGTTCCTGATTCAGAATTCAGTTCGGAGTCCATATTTTAAAACCTTAACCTAATTTTCGATTCAGAATCCATATATCAGAACAATGACCTAGAGTCCATATTTCGAAACCTTAACTTAGTTCTCAATTCAGAACCCATATTTCATAACCTTAACTTAGTTCTCAGTTCAGATTCCATATTTCAGAACCTTAACTTAGTTCTCAATTTAAAATCCATATTTTAGAACCTCAACTTAGTTCTCAGTTCAGAATCCATATTCTGGAACATTCAGTTTTCTTTTAAATCTGTTATCCTCCATACTTTATATCCCAATGATAAGATGGTTCTTATTCAGTTTATTCATTTACAAACCCTCCATACTTTGCATCCCGAGGATAAGATGGTTCTTATTCAGTTTATTCATTTGCAAATCCTCCATATTTTACATCCCAATGGTAGGATGATTTCTATTTACTTTAATCTGTATATACCCTCCATAATTTACATCCTAATGGTAGCATGATTTCTATTCAATTTAATCTGTACATACCCTTCATACTTTACATTCCAAGGGTAAGATGATTTCTGTTCAATTTAATTCCTTACATACCTTCCATACTTTACAACCCGATGGCAGAATAGTTTCTTTAGTTTGATTAGCTATTATTTAGTACAGTTCTGATACCTATTATTTAGTATTTCGTCACAATAACCTAAAGACGAGATCATGGACTAGCTATACCAGAATCCTATTGATTTACTTAACGGAGGACATTCTTATCATTATTTCCTTAAACATAATTCTCCTAACTACTAAAACATTTCCAATTTATACGATTAAACATTCAGTCAGTTTTAGAGCTTCTCTATGATTCAACGATACAATTTTAGATTAATTCCTGAAATGTTATTTGTCAGATAAACTTTATCAAACCTCCAATTAGCATTTCCATATCAAGATTCATACATTTCTTCTTATTCTTTAACCCTTAACTTATCGTATTTCAGTCAGCCAATTAAACCTTATTCGATAATTCTTCAGATAACTTTAGAATACCCCAAAAAATTAACGATGCATTCCTATGGGACTTTTCAGATTAAACCTTAATCAGAGATCCTTTAGATAATTTCAAAACCTCTTAGAAGCTCTACAGTATATTCCTGTGAGGCTTTTTAGACTAAGATTACCTCATAGTCCTTATCATATTACAGAATTACAGTTACATCTCAAAATTCAGGGAACTTACTGTGACGGACCGTGTTATTCTCCATTGAATAACCTTCGTCATTAGCAACACCATTATAGTCCATAATTAATGCTTATGGATTCTACAGAAAATCCGACAGAGCTTCCTATACAACCTGTTAAATACAACCGAAATACAACCTGTTAAATATCATCCTGTACAAGCAGACATCTATCAAAAGGCTTACACACAAAGCTTACAACACGCCACACAGGATCACAATACGCCATATCATCCATGGCTCCAATACAGTACTCCTATCTACTATACTGGATCTAAAGAGATGCCATCTAAATGAAACAAAACTCCAAATATCAATACAAATGCGGAAGCATACTAAATCATCATGAATGCGGAAACATAACAAAACCATAAAACAACAATAATAAGCCACGCTCGACACTGAGTGGCTATCTACAATCTGATACAACACTGAGCTCAAATCCTTCCCGCACTCGATGTCCGGCCAGTCACTTCAAGCAAGCTTCTCCTTGCTCTAACCATCTGCGTCAGCTAAGTGTTCTCATCTGAAAGGAAAAACATCAACTGCAAAAGTGAGCTAACAGCTCAACAAATGTAATCATAAACAATTCTCGCAGGAATAAATAAAAACGGGAACAGGGAAAGATACTGGAACTCTCCCTAACCACAAAGCAGGAGAGGGAACAAGAACATCTGGGATCTCTTGATTCCTACGGTTCTCACGAGTACACTAGTTGGTCACCATTCGGATTCATTTGATTCTCACGGTTTTCATGATTACATCTAGGATCATTAATCAGAATCACTGGGTTCACGCGGTTCTTGCGGTTCATCGATTGGATATTATTCATTTTTATTATTACATCATCTTTGCAGACCCCGGCTAGTAGACCGTACTAACCAATGATGTGAGAGAACGAGGACAGGGATGTGTTCGCTACACATTCTAAAGACACGGCTACTACTTTCGATCGGTAGCACACGACCCTCGGTTGCATCCATGCAACAATCATCATAGACGACTACATCTCAATATGTAGCGTCGACAGACACACCCCACACCCCCGGGGTCCAGGGAAATCATCGTTCTTCCACAGTAGTTTCCTAAAGCGTACCACATACATTACCCACTCCCACGAGCGGCCGGAATACGTGGCCAAGTATTCCTCGGGTTCACATCGCGATGGACATGGTATACTAAAGAATACTACCCATACGACTCAGGGTTCTAGTTTCAAGATTAGGTTCAACACTTGGAGAGGGAAATCCACATTTGCCACACACGATCACATCTTGGGAAACCTCATTCCCATCACAAGATCTCCAACCGGGAGATCATCTCATCACACACATCTCCATCCAGGAGATTACATCTTTACAAGCACAATGTGGACTCCCTTCCATTCACGTCACGATTCTCAATATCCAATGGGACTCAATTCCCTTAACCCACAAGAAAATATCACAAGTTCAATTCCACTTACTGCGGGATCCACTTTCCTTAGTCACAATAATCAATTCAAGTTCACAAGAGAGATCAGATTCTTACCTCCGATGATCACATATCACTTTGGAACCTCCAGGACTCATCCCCTTGCCTCCAGCACACGGATGCACGTTTCGGAGCTCACATTTACGTTTAATCAGCTAAACGTTACTTTCATTACAATTATGATTACATATCACTTTACATTTCTCATTTCGTTTTGGGTGATCATGATCGGATCTCATTTTCAACACCCGGACGCCGTACACGGTTCGATATTTGGAAATCGGACGTCCGGTGGATTCGCACACACTCTTTGTACACGAGATTTCACATTTGGGTTCGATTTAACTTATCACGAGGGTGGAAGTACACAACTTCCCATTCATTTTCGGATTATCAACAACGGGAAACTTTTAAGGCTCTCAGATGCCACAAACGGGTCAAATCTTACGGGATTCGGCATCTGGTCGATATATACACACAATTGGGACACGGGGATTCATATTCTAGGGTCCTTTCATCATTCTACGAAGGCGACAACATGCATTCTCCACCTTCGGTCTCGGGTGAACAGTAACAGCGCCCGTTTAGAGGACTCGGACGCCGCGAATGGGTCCAAACGTGCAAGATCGGACCCGTAGCCGACATATATAGATCATTGGGACGTGGGGATTCACATTTTGAGGTCAATTTCATGATACACGGCCGGGAAATGGGAAATCCCCAAAATCCCGTAGGTTAGGGTTTCGGTGAAACCCTCCCGGACGAATCGAACACGAATCGGACAAACAACTACATATTCTTGGACCTCAAGGCATGGGTTTCAATATCTGAACATCCACGGTGGGTATCGACACAAAATACCCGACGAAAATACATGAAACAACGAAAGAGAATGAGAAGTGGGTATGAGAATACTTGCCGCGACGCGTGCTTTCAGCTTTATACCTGGCTCTTAGACGGATCTGGACTCCCGGGCTCGATCTCCCTTCTTCTCTCTCTAGAACCGTGCTCCCTCTCTCTCTAAAAAACCCTCGGTCGACTGAAAAATGAGGGAGAAAGACGCACGGCGCGTATTTATACTGCGCCGTCCGCTCGAGCGCGACTCGAGCGGGCGGCGAGCAGGCTCGCCACGGGCTGTCTGCCGCTCAGCGAGCGGCCAAAAGGCGAGGGGTTCCTCTGGCACCCACGCTCGAGCCACGGCTCGAGCTCCCAGCAGGCGCAAGCCTGCTGGCAGGGCTTCAGCAGCCCGGACCCAAATACTTTCCCGATTTTTCTTCCAATACTTAACCTTAATCGATTCATAGGATTAGTATTGATCATTATCTCACTAATCACTTCATCATTATCACGTTCCTAAATCTGAAACCTCACACTTACACATAAAACTCCCAAATTTTGACCTAGGAGTTCATACGGGACTGTTGGACCATAATCGGACACCCTACGCATGTACAATCATGAAACGGAAGCCCTATGTTGCGATACATACAGATAATCTTAAAATCTATCTGATTAATTTATAGAAACATGCTTCGTATGCATTAAATAGAGAGAAATAGTACTTTGGAGTATAAATATATTTTTAGGGATACAGAAAAGCAATAAAAATAGAGGGTAACATCCGGAGAACACTCACCTTATCTTTCTCTACTGTTATTTTTATCTGGATTGGATCGGAACTGTGACGGATCAGATTATTTTTTTAATAAATAACCTCCGTCAATGGCAACACAAACCAAAGTCCATAATTAACCTACGGACTCTATAGAAATTCCGATAGAGTTTTCTCTGCAATTGGACGAAGAACTAAAAATACAACTTGCTCAAAACATCCTGTACAAGCACACATCTAATAGGAGGCTTAACACAAAGCCTACAACACAACACACAGGATCACAACATCTGCCTTATCATCCATGGCTCCAATACAGTACTCCTAACTATTGTATTAGATCTAGAGAGATGCCATCTAAATGAAACAAAGCTCAAAACATCAATACAAACGCGGAAGCATACTATATCATCAAACTCTGTGGAAGTATAACAAAACCATAAAAATAACAACGGGCCACATCCAACCATGAGTGGTTGCTACCTTTCATTACAACAATAGAACCAAATCTTCAAAGTTCTTGACGTCCAGCTAATCTCTTCAAGCAAGTCTCTCTCCTTGCTCTAACTATCAGGCGTCGGCTAAGTGTTCTCTTCCGAAAGGAAAATAACAAACAATAAAAGTGAGCTTACAGCTCAGCAAGTATAATCATAAACACATCTCACAGACATATACAAGAACTGGAACGGGAGAGAATACAAGGAATCTCCACAAATACCAATCAGGAAAAGAAACAGGAAACATCTTGAATCACTTGACTCACACGGTTCTCACGGTTATATCTATTGGACATTATTCATTTTCATTATTACATCATCTTTGCGGACCTGGGCTAGTAGACCGTACTAGCCAACGATGCGAGAGAACGAGGAAAGGAATGTGTTCGCTACACATTCTAAAGCCACGGCTACATTTTAGATCTGTAGCACACGACCATCGATTGCATCTCCACTATGCAACATTTAACCAAACGGCTACATTTTAGGCCTGCAGCACTCGTCCATCGCCCCATATCCCCGGGGGACCAGGGCAATCATCGTTCTTCCACAGTAGTTTCCTAAAGCGTACCACGGACATCACCCGCTCTCATGAGCGGCCAGAATAACTGGCCAAGTATTCCTTGGGTTCACATCGCGAAGTACATGGTATACTAAAGAATACTACCCTTGTGAATCATGGTCCTAGTTTCAAGATTAATTTTCACACTTGGAGAGGAAAATCTACATTTACTATACACAATCACAACATGGGAAATCTCATTCCCATCACATACATCTCCAACCGGAAGATCATATCATCACACACATCTCTATCCGGGAGATCATATCATCACAAGGCACAATGTGGATTCCCTTCCATTCACTGGCTTGGTTCACAACCTTTCTGAGGGACTCCACTCCCTTATTCACAAACTGTGGAACTCAATTTCCTTACTTACAACAAATCATTCCAAGTTTACGAGAGAGATTAGATTCCTTATCTCTGATGATCCCATATCACTTTGAAACCTCCGGGACTCCTTCCCTTGCCTCCAGCACATAGATACACATTTCGGAGCTTACATTTATGTTTAAACAGTTAAACGTTACTTTAATAACAATTAGAGACATAACAGACACATTTCTCATTTCATTTCGGGTAAACATATGTTGGAACACCCGAACGTCGTGAACAGTTCGACGCTTGTGGGATCGGATGTCCGGTGGACACGTACGCACAATTGGTACAGGATGATTCATATTTGAGCTCAATTTAACATCACACGATGATGGAAGCATGCAACTTCCCATTCATTTTCGGATAAACAATAACAGAGGACTTTTAAGACTCCCGGATGTCATGAACGGGTCAAATCTTGCGGAAACTGACATCCGGTCGATATGTACATACACTTGGGATATGGGGATTCATAATCAAGAGTCCTTTCAACATTTTACAAGGGTAACAACATGCAATTTTCACCTTGGGTCTCGGATGAACAGTGTCAGGGCCGATTTAGAGGGCCCGGACACCGCGATCGGGTCGATTTAGAGGGCGAGATCGAACCCGCGGCCGACATATATGCATCTTTGGGGCGTGGGGATTCACATTTTGAGGTCAATTTCATGATTCACAGACAAGAAATGGAAAATCCCCAATTTTTGTGGGTTAGGGTTTCAGTGAAACCAAACAGGGCAGGTCGAACACGATTCGGACAAACAACTACATATTCTTGGACCTCGAGGCATGGGCTTCATGATTCTAACATCCACGGTGGGTATCGACACAAAATACCCAACAAAATCAAGCAAAATATCGAAAGAGAACGAGAATTGAGTATGAGAACACTTGCCTCGACGCGTGCTTTCACCTTTATAACTAGCTATCGGACGGATTCGGACTTCACGGCCTCGATCTCCTCCTTTCTCTCACTAGGATAGGTGCTCTCTCTCTCTAGAAACCCTAGGGCTCGTGGGAAATGAAGAGAAAAGGGCCGCACGCGACTTTAAAAATGAACTGGCGCTCGAGCACACGGTGAGCGCCAGCATTCGGCAATAGTCGGCTCGAGCGTGCGGTGAGCGCCAGGGGAGCGCGGGCGGTTCTGGAATTCCCGCTCGAGCGGCCAGCGGGTGCGGGAGGTTCTGGAAACTCGAGCGCGCAGTAGGCGGGACTGCTTTTGGATCTCCCGCTCGAGCGGAGCTCAAGTGGACAGCAGGCGAGGGAGCTACTGGAAAATGCGCTGAAGTGGAGCTCGAGAGCACAGCAGCCAGGCGAGATTCTGGAAATCGCGCTCGAGCGCTCAGCAGGCACCAGCCTGCTGGCAGCGCTTTAGCAGCACGAACCCGAATTCTTCTCGATTTTTCATCCGATATCCAACCTTATTTGTTCCACAGGCCTAGTATTGATCATTAGCATACTAATCACCTCATCATTATCAAGATTTTAAATTCGGAACCTCACAGGAAGTGATCAATTTCTCCTCTTCCTCCTTCTCCTCTCTTCACATTCTGGCTACTGCTATCGAGGGCTTCCCCTCTCTCTCCCTCAATTCCTCTTTTAAAACAGAAGAAAGAGAAAGCACGCGCGTGTCACATGACAAGTGCTCGAGTGCCCGTCGAGTGGCCATCGAGGGCCCAGGCGCACAAATCAGCGCCTGGGTTAGTGCTCCAGCGTTGCTCGAGCGCACCCGTCGTAAGCTCATCCCGCTCCCGTGCCGCATCGGGTGACCAGCGAGCGCATGCTTGTGCAAAATGGCACCTTCCCGGTGCTTAAGCGGCCATCGAGCGCCAGCCCCCTTTCATCTTCCCTCTTTGCCTACTTTAGCAAATTTTGCTTCGGTATCCATTTATCCATTGTTCTTGAACCTAGTCATATTTATCATCAACTTAATTATTCCATTATTATCATATTTCAGGATTGGGATCTCATAGATACACTAGATGGTTCAGCCACTAGTTTAGCAACTGGTTCAGTCGATTCAAACTAATTTTCTACATGCTGAAAAATAAGAACCAACACATGACACACAGCCAGTTCAACGGTCGGTTCAACACCAGTTCAGCATCCTCAAGACTAATTTTTTTTCATGCTGAAAAATCAAAACCAACACATGATGCACACTGGTTCAGCCACCGATTCAGCATCCTCAAGACTAATTTTTACATGCTGAAAGATCAGAACTAGCACATGATGCACAGCCGATTCGGCCGCCGATTCAGCATCATCAAGACCAATTTTTTTTCATGCTGAAAAATAAGAACTAGTACATGATGCACAACCGGTTTTGCCGCCGGTTCAAACAAAATTTCTACATGTTGAAAAATCAGAACAAGCACATGATGCACCAGTCAGTTCGGCTGCTGGTTCAGCAACCTCAAAACTAATTTTTACATGCTGAAAATTCAAATGCATTAGCGAGATTCAGTAGCCTACAAGACTAATTTTTACCTATTATAGAGTAAGGAAAATAAGTATTCGATCAACAATATTTTAAGATAATTAGCAAGGATTAGCAACAAATGAAGTGAGAGCTAGCAGTGCACTTACCCAAATTTCAGCTGTTGTAAACTATAGAATACCGAATTTCTTCACCTCCTTATTGCCTTCCAGTTCTCTCCTCTTTTTTCTCTTTCATCTTTATTCCTTCCTTCTATTCTCAAGTTGTCTTGATATAGTTTGAAGGCTAAGTTGCTGAATCATCCCTTGTTTAGATGAGCTGCTACTAGCTTTTCCTGAATTTTCCCTAAACCAAATTAGTGTCCCCTGAGTTGGCTACTAATTTTGCTGAATCACTTCTTAAATTTTGCTAAATTGATACCTTGTGGTGCTGTCCTTTGTTGTCGTTTGGTTGGCCCTGAATTTTGTTGATTTTTGCTGCCTCTTTTTACTATTGCCCTGAATTTTTGGTTGCTGCCCATGCTGTTGCTTTCCTGCACTACTAAAGCATGCTACTGCCTTGTTGATTTGTTGAGACATGTTGCTGTGTGCTTGCCATGCTTCTCTCCTGCACTTCTACCCATCGATTTATTTATAAGTATGCTGAATCATTAGCTCTCTTTTAATTTTGCTAAAGCATGACGCTGTTGCTACCCATGCTACTCTCCTTACCAACCAAAATTTAATTGGTTACTAATCGGTTCTATCGATTAAATTTTGCGCCGCTGCTACATCTCAGAGTGAGCCTTCAGCTTTCAGATTTTTAACATAATTAGTATAATTATGAAACTCAATTCTTACAATAATGATCAGGCTTTTATCACTACTTATAAGAACCTTCTAGTCATTAACAATGTGAACACATGGAGCTTCATGAACAATAAGCCAAGTTTGATGATGAATAGTAAATTGTCACTCCATGTGATGTTTAAAAAGTCATTCACCTCCTATATATCCTTAGACTACAGGTTATTACAAATGGAAAATGATTTCTTATCATGGGTTGTTGGCATCAAGGACATTTGCTTGTGAACAAATAACGGGACAAAACTCAAGTAATACTTTAAGGGGTGTTGTGAGGTTCCGGATTTGTGAACCCGATAATTAAGAGGTGATTAGTATGTTAATGATCAATACTAATCTTATGGGATGATTAAGGTTTGGTATCGGGAAAAAAATCGGGAAATTATTCCGGTCCGGGCTGCCGAAGCCCTGCCAGCAGGCTTGCGCCTGCTGGGCGCTCGAGCCGAGGCTCGAGCGGAGAAAGCAGAACCGACCCATGGGCTGGCCGCTCGCCAGCCGCTCGATGGGGCGCTCGAGCGGATAAACCAGAACCTCCCGTATTCTGGCCGCTCGCCAGCCGCTCGATGGGGCGCTCGAGCGGTGGCCGCCCGTAGTCTGGCTGCTTGCCAGCCACTCGAGGGGCGCTCGAGCGGTGGCCGCCCAAAGCCTGGCCGCTCGCCGGCCGCTCGAGCGGCAGGCGCAGTATATATTCGCGCCGCGCGTTCGTTTTTCCTCATTTCGCGATCGGCCGAGGGT
>JAODPA010158709.1:0-14389 GCA_025585075.1 Nepenthes mirabilis
TGAGGCAGAGCAAGGATGAACAGCAATGGAGCTGGGGAACGGACCATCCACACCGACTTCAACGCATATCCTTGCAAATGACAGATTTTCCATACGCGCTGTCTTGGGATCAATTTGAAGAGGAATCCCAATCCTACTGGCTAACCAGCACAGACCAGCACTCGACCACAATTCCAGTGGTATGTTCGACAGTTTAATCCAAATTGGAAAGCGCTTGTGTTCGTCTTTTGATAGCTCCATTCTAGGTTTCCAACGTTTTAGGAAGATTGCTATACCGGAGAAAATCCATGGACCGGCACGAATGACTTTCTCCAACATTTCTTCAGACGGGAATCGGAAGAAAAAAAACTCGCCTTCATTTCCAGCAGATTGCTTGAGACCAAATCGAGACCAGAGCTTCATGGCAATTGCTTTAACAGCCGTGAAGTGTGGTGGAGAGTTAAGGAAATAGCCCACCAGAGTATAACTCCAAAACGAGTTTCCTTGTTCGATGACCTCTGCCGGAGGAGAAAGAGAACCATCGGAACACAGGGAATCCCGGAGAGGGAAGAAACGGATTTCAAAACTAAGCCCAGACCCAACCTTCTTCACAACCTCAGCCCATGAATGTGAGGACACATCGTAACCACCAGATTAGGCGGGAACACGTTTCAGGGACTCGGTCGAAACAGGGGCCTGGGAACAAGGTGAGGGAAGCTTTGAGGTCGAGTTTAACGGGGGCGAAATGGAGATTTGAGGAGAGGAGGTGTGGGTAAGGATGGGGGAGACGGACACCGGAGGGGGAGTAAGGGGTTCGGCCATGGACGACGAAGAGCACCGCTGACATAGAAGGGAGGAGCGTCCGTCAGAGACGGCAGAAACGAATTTCAAATTTGAAATTCGAAAACCTAGAGAGAAGTCAGAGCACTTCTCTCTAGAAGTCTGGCTCAATTTACCTCCACTAATAAATGGGAATTTTTTTAATGAGAAAAAAGAAGAAGGTCATCTGCAAAGGCAAGCATGATTGTTTGAGTCTCTTTGCATTTCCAATGAAATTTAAATTAATCGTTCCTCCTAGCCTTCACTTCAATAATACCATTTAGCACCTCCATAACAAGCACAAATAAATATAAAGAGATAGGATCACCTTGGCGCAGGCCTTTGCCCCCCTTGAAAAATCCGATTGCTTCTCCATTGATATTCATAGTGTACGAAGGAGTGGTAATACATTGCCTAATCCATTCAACCATTTGAGGATGAAACTTCATAAGAGTCAGCATAGTGATAATGAAGTCCCAGTGAATGGAGTCATATGCTTTCATCAGGTCGATTTTCAAAGTGCACCTGGGAGGATCATGGCCAAGGTGATACTTATGTAGAAGTTCCTGAGTCAGAAGAATATTGTCACTAATTTGACGACCAGCAACAAAGGCTGGAGTGGCTTCAAGGACGGAGTGGCCTTGTGCCCCTCAAGGCCGGAGTAGCCTTGTGATCTTTAAGGCCGGAGTGGATCTTTGCCTTTTAAAAGCTGGAGTGGCTTGTTTTGTGCCGAATTGGAGCTGCGCTTCTTTTGACGTGAGTTTCAAGCGCTGATTTGGATCTGCATTTTGAATGTCATCTTGATATTGTAATTTTTTTTAATGAATTTTGTCATGGTTGCTCTGTTGGTCTCTTCTGATGTATCAACGAGCTCTGGGTATGCCCTAGCTCCTATGCTTTATCCCCAAGTCGAAAAAATACTTGGTGATAAACCATAGCTTGTAAATTTTTTCTCCCATTAATCCAAATTTACTTACTTACCAAAAAAAAAAAAAAGCAACAAAGGCCGTTTGGCACTTTCCAACAAGAGAGGGTAATGTCATCTTTAATCGGTTTTCAATGATCTTTGAGATGGCTTTGTAGATGACATTACAGCATGATATTGGTCGGTAGTCAGAAACGGTTCGCGGAGACGGCACCTTCGGGATAAGACTGATAATAGTTGTATTCAGTTGTTTAAGAAGTTTTCCGTGATTGAAAAAATCACAGATAGCTTCGCAAATAGATTGACCTACAATAGCCTATGAAGCCTTAAAGAATTTTGAAGAGAAACCATCCAGGCCAGGGGCTCTATCATCACCAATCGTGAATATCGCTTTTTGAATCTCCTCCTTAGTAACTGGACCAATGAGTGTGCCAGTTAGACATTCCGGAACAGTGTGATCGATGTAAGGCTGAATCCGTGATACATCAATCATGCCACCCGTACGTCCCGACCCAAGTGCCTTCCTGAAATGATCCACAACCAATCTATGGATAGCCTCAGTCCCAACAGTCGGGTTCCCAGTCTCATCAAGCAGGGAGATAATTCTTTTCGCTTGGCTCATGACTTGGATCATGGTGGTGCTCAAGGTATCCCCGAGCTTTTTATTTTTTCCTCTAAGTCGGCATAACACTTAGAGTTAAAAACATTGTCTTGTACTTTCTTTTATTTTAATTCAATTACTACACCAGACGAAACATAGGGGTACCTCTCACAACATCAACCCAGGCATCTTTTACCACTTGGTGAAATCTTGGGGACTTGGTGAGAAAATTATTAAATCGGAACATCCTATGATTTTGATTTCGTTCATCTGACGGGAAAAGAATACAAGGAGAATGATCAGATAGTCTGGGAGGTGGGAAAGTTGCTTTGGCCCTTCTGAAATGATCCATCCAATGCCCATTTGCCACAACTCTATCTAGCTTCCAAAAAATTCGGTTTGGGGGATCCCGCCCATCATTCCATGTATAATGCATACCATCGTGGCATACATCCTCAAGATCATAATCTCGGAGGCATTTGTCAAGGTCTAATGAACTTTTTTGGTGCCAAACACCGCCGAGGGCCTCGGACGGAGACCGGATAGCATTGAAATCCCCAAGCGCAGCCCAGGGAAGGAAGCCACCTGTCTAAGGCTCTCCCAAAGACGACTACGGAGGCTTTCTGAGTTCGCACCATAAATAAATGATATAATACAACGAAGAGCGAGGAGAACCCCAGGCTCCAGGTCTACCTAGCGGTAACTATCAGTGATCAGCGTCCAATCACAGAGCGGTAAGGGGGATACTCCATCTGATCAAAACCGATCTATCTCTATGCGCAACAGTAACCTGGGAAGTCTCCAACTTTTCCCGAACTGTAGTAGAAATTTGGTTAGCCAATTGAAATTCATTACGCGCGGTATCCTTGAAAATACGTTGGTTTCTCTCCCTCCAGATAAAGTAGACTTTGGCCGCGAGGGTAAGGCGGAAAGAGCAAGCTTTGAGGCTATTGCCTTTCCATCGGCTGGCAGCCCACCAGACATTGGAGTGCCTTTCAGGATGAGGCCAAATAATCCCAACTTTAAGGCGCATGAGCCGCCAGACGGCTGAGGAGAACGGGCAGTCAAAGAAGAGGTGGTTATAACTTTTCCTACCATTGATGCAAAGGACTTTTTTTTTTTTGGGTAAGAAAGGACACAAGATGCTGGGATGTGGAGGAAATTACCAACACGATCCAGGGTGTTGAGTCTGAGTCGGATAGCCAACTAGAGGATGAAGGCACTAGCCGGAATGTACATATGGCCCCAGACAAGGCTAGCCCATGCCACCGCAGTTTAGGCTCTTGAAAAATCCCATATGCGGATTTAGAAGAGAAAGCCCCTGAGCGATTGGCAGTCCAAAGGGCCACATCACGGTGAGAAGGATCGGGAGGGTAGAAGGGAATACTATCTACAATGCGAGCAACCTCCATATCATACGGGTTTGGCCACCTCCAGATACCATTCAAAATGATATCCTTGACTTTTGCATCGAGAGGCAACCCGGTAATACATCTGATCCTCTCATTGAACCGGTCACAGAGAGGACCAAGCAGATGCCAATTGTCTAGCCAGAGGAAAGTGTCAGCTCCATTGCCTACGTGGTACCGAATCAGGGGGCGTAGGGCAGGCCGGAGAGACAACAGCTTTTTCCAGCTCCAAGGGGCTGAGTCAGGGACTTTGAGGGTCCAAATGCATTGATCTTTGATGCGGTGTTCGTAACACCATGGAACCCAAATGGAGTCGGGGTCTTTAGAGATGATCCTCCACAGATGACGACTCAAAAGAGCTTTATTAGATGCAATCAGATTCTTAAAGCCCAAGCCTCCTTCCCCTTTTGGGGTGCACACGTCTTGCCAGGCAACTTTTGCAGAATATCTACCAGCTACGAAACCATGCCAGAGGAAGGTGCGGAGGATCCTATCAATGCTGTTCAATATGGAATGGGGGATTACTCTGTGTGGTAGCATGAAGTTGTTAATCGGGCCTGCTACATGGAGTATCCTGGATCTTGTTGTAGCATACTGTGGATGTGTCGTATGCTGCAAATTTTGCTGCTGTGTTTTCACTGCTTTTTGCAAACAAACAGCAGTTCATGAAGTTGACGGTCCTGTGTAGTCTTACCGCTGGTGCCCTTTCTGATGGGATATAATGTTTGGAGCTTTTTGTTTCAATTCCATCTTGTTGGTTTGGGCTATAAAATCTGTATGGGAGGACTGCTCTGATGTGATATCTGCCGGACTAGGTAAGAATTGTGGCAACTGACTGTATTCTCATTGAGGGAGCTGCTGCTGGTTGACTGTGGATTGCATGTCACTGCTGTGCTTCTGAGGTGTTGGTTTCTTTTTTTGATGAGGATTTTTGCTGGGGCTGGTTTTGGAAATGGAAAGCTGGTACTCTGAGGGCGTGCCCACAATGTGCTGGATATAGTATAAAGCATCATTTCCTGAGCTTGCCCATGCGGTTGATGCAATGTGGTATTATGCCTTGTGCTGCGGAGTGCTAAGGGGTACACTTGATTGCTGTTGGATAATACTGCTGGAGCTGGGCTAGGGCTTGGGTGTTGCGAAATTTGCCTAGTTTCTTTGTCATTGTTGGAATATTGTGGTGGGTGGCTACTGATTTTGCTGCTGATAGTATCATCACTGACGCTGGATTTCAGTTCGGCTGGCTGGTGGTGGAGTGGCTCATGCTGTAATAGGCAGATTTGGTTGTTTAGTGACGTGTTGTGCCTCCTGAAGATACGGCGCCTGGTGCTGTTGGACGTTACTATACAGATTATGGCATTGGTAGCTGTGGCCGAATTCTAGCATGCTGGTGGAGATAGATGCTGCTTCTGAAGCAGTGGTGGTGGAGCTGGCCTGCTGATCTTGGCCTGTTGCTTTTACTGATGCCGGTAGTTGCTGTTGGGTGTAGGAGCTCAGGTAATGGTGTTCCTGGTGATGCGGACCACCTGTTTGGCCCCTATGGTGTTTGTTCTTTGCTGCCATAGTTGTCCATGCATTCCTGAGGATGATGATAGATCCACTGTCGACATGAGGGAGGATCGCCTTGTTCTCCCTGCTGCTGGGTGCGGCTGCTGAAAGTAGCTATAGCCATATGGGTTGTAAAATCTGCATGGGAGGACTGTTTTTGATGTTCCTTTCCATGTTGCTGAAGTTGTGGCTGCTCCTGCCTATGCCTTTGCAATGGATGGATGCTGCAGTCGAGTGTTGCGCTGCTTTTGGCTGAGATGTGGGCATGGTTCTGCTTCTGGGTTTGGTTGGGTGGTAATCCAGCTTTATTTTTGCCCTTGGTTTAGTGTGTTTCTGTTTGAAACAGCTGCTGTTTTTTTTTTTTGTGCTGCTGATGCTGTTGCAGCCTTCTATCTTTCGTGCATTGCTATTGCATATTTACTATGGGTGTCTGTAGATTGTTGTCCTCCTAGAGGCGTTTTTTGTACTATCTGATGTACCGTTTGCTCGGGGTATACCCTAGTTCTTCATGTTTTAAATCCAAGTCAAAATACTTGGAGATAAAATATTATTTTTGTAACTTTTTTTCTCCCATCAATCCAAAATTCTTACTTACCAAAAAAAAGGACTGCTCTGATGTTCCTTTCCATGCTGCCGAAGCTGATGCTGTTCCTGCCTCTGTCATTGCAATGGTTTGTTGCTGCTGTCGGGTGAAGGGCTACTTTTGACTGAGCCGTACGTGATGCATGCCGATCGACTATCTGCTGCTAGAGCCTTGATGGAGCAGGTCATGGCTCTACTGCTGGATTTGGCTGTGAGTTAATCCAGCTTTAGTAATGCCCTTGGATTGGCATGTTTTGTTTGGAAACAACTGGGACTTTTTGTTGCTGCTGTTGCAGCCTGTTGCTAGTCGTGCATTGCTGTTGCAGCTTTAGTGTGGGTGGTTGCTGGGTGAAGATCCTGGAAATGCTGATCTTGGCTCTCGGCGGCTGGCTGTGGCTGGCGAATAGCTGGCTCAGTTTTATGCAAGGAGAGATGCTGATGTTGCATTGGTTGCTGTTGGGTCATGGCTACTGATTTCATCTTGGCTGTTTTCTCTCTGCTAGACTGTGCTGCTCCTATTATGCATTCTCACTTTGGTTCTGCCTTACTGGGGGTGGAAGATGCCCCTGCCTTGCTGATAGTGTTTGCAGTGGATTTGGATGGGACACAGCTGCTGATTCCCTCTGATGAAGGAATGTTTCATTGCCTGGTTCAGATTTTGGTGCTCCTGGTGCTGAACCAAATTTCATATTTTTATGAAAGAAATTTCATATTTTGTCTTTTCTGTAGAACGTTGTCCTCCTAGAGGCTTTTTATGTATTTATTAATGTACCGTTTGCTCGGGGTATGCCCTAGCATTTATGTTTTAAATCCAAGTCAAATACTTGGAGATAAAACATAGATTTTATAATTTTTTCTCCCTTTAATCCAAAATACTTACTTACCAAAAAAAAAAAAGAACATGGAATCCCAGTAGTTGTGGATGGTCGAGAGAATGGAGGAAATCAACTGCAGCCTCCCTGCAAAGGAGAGCCAGCGGTTCTTCCATGATGAGATCCTATGATGAACTCGATCAAGGAGAGGTTTACAGTCCGAGATAGACAGTTTTGTGGTGAGTAGCGGGACGTCGAGATATTTAACAGGAAGAGTACCTCTCTTGAAGCCGAGAATGGCAAGGATACCCTGTATGGTATCCTCACTAGCAGAGCAACAGAATACCTCGCTCTTATCCATATTGGGAGAAAGGCCAGACAAGCTACTGAAAATTTTAAGACTCTCATGTATAGCCTGGATGGATTTGCGATCGGCTCTGGCAAACAAAAGGAGATCGTTAGCGAATCCAAGCATCGCAATTCGAGAGCCTTCGCATTTCCAGTGAAACTGAAAATCCGGATTAGACCTAGCCATTCTTTCGAGAATACCATGCAGGTGGTATTCTCCCCCTCTTATTCAATCTCCTCCCTTCCGTTCACTTTCTCCCTTAGCCTCTCCCGTTAGGGTTTCTGGTGCTTCATCTTTGGGTCCCGGAGCTTCTGAAGAGTTTAGGCCTGTGGGTGCGAATTGCCCCCTTATTTTTGTTGTTGCGTCCCCCCCGGGGGAGGCCGACTCCCCCTCTGTTGGTGCAAAATGTTGTTTCGGCCCTCTGTCGAACTTGATTCAAGCTCCGTTGGCTGCACCTGTAACGACCCAGATTTAAAACCATAGAAAATTCCGGTCATTGAATCCGGTCAATGCCAGTTGACTGGAAAATGTAATAAGAAAATAACTTTGCATCAAGTTCGGCCTTGCTTGATAAAAGAAGTCCGGACGTCCTTAATAAAAATCCCGTCCAGAATATTCCTAAAATCCACTCCGGAATTCCTTAATGAAAATCCACGCCGGAATTCCTTAATGAAAATCCACTCCGGAATTCCCTAATGAAAATCCACTCCGGAACTCCCTAATGAAAATCCCGTCCGGATTCTTTAATCCAGTCCGGATTTCATTAATGTAAATCCAATCCGGATTTCCTGTGAATTAAGAGCTCCGGCTTCTGATAGGAAGAACTACTCCGGAATTTCCTTTGAAAACAATCTGGATTTCCTGTGAATAAAGAGCTCCGACATTTGACACTAAAACCTCCTCCGGTTTTTCCATTAAAAAAACAAGTCCGGCCTTGGAGCAGGTTTTGAAATCAAAAGTTATTCAAGAAAGTGAGGGAGCCGGAGTGATGACTCATGACGTTGGGAACACACGACATAAATGAAGTAGCTAATTCCAAAGTTTTGAAAATGTAAAGTCATAAATGACACCCTTGGGAAAATGTAAATCCATAAATGATGGCCACCTAACCCACGGGCTATAATAAGGGCCTAAGTACATCAGAAAAAAGGCACCCACTAGAAACTCCTAGTAAAGAAAGAGACCGAAAGTTAAGGCAAAGTAGAAAAGAATTCAGACAAGATACTCACCCTATTTTTAAAGCTCATGTTTATGCATGTTGTTACGAAATTATATTCTGTATGAAGTATACCTTTTCTGCTTTATGAATTATTATTCTGAAATGTATGATATTCATGATGTTATGGTTATTCTGCTGAACGTTGATATTGCATGTTTACGGAAAAAGAACTTCGACCTTAAGATAGAACAAGAAATTTTATTATTAATATCTATTCTGTTAAAAATAATTCTGGATTTAAGACAAAAGAGCTCCGGCATTTTACAGAAAATGACTTCGGATTTAGAACTCCGGCATTTTAGGAAATAAGTACTCCGTCCAGTTTGGAAAAAGAACTCCGGCCTTTTTATGAATAATGTGCTCCGTCCTCTTTTGAAAAGTACTCTGGTTTTGAAGAAAAGGAACTCCGGCCCTTACGTCTTTAAGAAGCACTCCGTCTTTAAAAAGCACTTCGTCCTTTCAAAGAAAAGACACTCCGGTTTGAGCACTCCGGATTTCAAAGAAAGAATCACTCCGGATTTTAAAGAAGTAATCACTCCGGATTTTTAAGAAATAATCACCCCGGATTTTAATGAAAGAATCACTCCGAATTTTAAGAAAGAATCACTCCGAATTTTAAGGAAAGAACCACTCTGGATTTTTAAAGAAAGAAACACTCCGACTTTTGAACTCCGGATTTTAGTGCTTCGTATTTTAAAAGAAAGAACTCCGAAAATTTGATGATAATGTGCTCCGTCCTGCTGTTTGAAAAAGAACTCCGGAAATTTGATAAAAAACACTCCGTCCTGGTGTTTGAAAAAGAGCTCCGGAAATCTGATGAAAAACACTCCATCCTTTTTAGAAAAAGAACTCCGGCCTTTGCTGCACTCCGTCCTTTTATTTTGAAAAGAACTCCGGCCTTGAAGAAAAACAACTTCGGCTTTAAAAGAACTCCGAATTTTAAACTACGGCTTTCGTTGAAGAAAGAGCTCCGGCCTTTGAAACCTGCCTTAATAAAAGAACTTCGTCTTTTGAAAGGAGCTCCGCCATGAAAAGCACACCGTCCATTTAAAAGAAAAGAGCTCCGTCCGTTTTAAGAAAAGGTACTCCGTCCGTTTTAAGAAAAGATGCTCTGTCCGTTTTAAGAAACGGCACTCCGTCCCTTTAAAAAGAAAAGCACTCCGGTTTTGATAAGAAAGACATTCCGTCCATTTGAAAAGAAAAGCACTCCGGTTTTGATAAGAAAAAGCACTCCGCCAAGGAAGAAAAAGAGCTCCGCCTTTTTTAAAGAAAAAGTACTCCGGCAAAATAAGGAAAAAGGACTTTGACTTTTTGACTCCGGATTTAAAGACCTACAATTTTAAAAATGGACTTCGGTTTCGAAAGAAAAGAACTTCGGATGTTATGGACTTCAATGAATAAAGTAAAGAACAAGACTATATGAAAACACATGGATTATGGACAGCAAGTGAAACTCTTCCGACTTTTGATCTATGATGATCGGCCATTAAAGAACACAAACAAAGAACCGAGTTTCCATTAAACTTGCTGTTAAAGATGGATGAAGGATATTGGAGTAACACTCGAGGATTGCCTCCTGGGCCACGGGAGGGGACTTTCTGGTGGCATAAGAACTATGGACTATGGCCCCGTATGCCGGGTTAAAGGCATTACCTCCCGCCCCGGGGAGCATAATGAGGGGATACGGCTTTAGGTTGTGGGGTAGCACACAACCCGTCCTCGATGTTGTCCGCTCCCGTCCGGTCCCTAAAAATGATAAGAATTCTCAATGATTTTTATGAGAAAGACAAGAAGAAAAAGACTAAGAAAATTCTGAATTAAAGGACATGATGATTTTCGTATGCTAAATTATATTCGCTTATATGTATATGTTATCAGTTTTCTGCATGTGAGTATTTTGCTGGGCTTTGTAGCTCATTCTTGTTATTTTCAGATGACGAAAGGCTCATGGAGGATGAAGCTGAATAGAATCTTTATGGTGTAGCTAAGTGGCTTAGCGGGCCGGAGCAGACTATTGGAGAGATTTAATTATGTTGTCTTTTGATGTTTTGAGGACATATGTATTATTGTTCTGCTGTTATGAATCTATGAATGTTAGCATGTTTCCATGTTTATTTTTGAATAATTGAAATTAATAATTTCTAGTATGCATCTCAGGTTTGATTTAAAAAAAAAAATTATGTCCACCTAATTATTGACCATTAAGAAATTTAGACTTGACGGAGGCTTTTATGGTGGAATAAAAGCCGGTCCGTCACAGCACCCGAGAAGACAGGTTGCCTGCTCTCGCCGTCGTGGGCCTCTATTGTCTGCAAAGACACCATGGAAGTAGGTACACAACTTAAATTCTTCCCTCCTCCTACCCCTAGTGGCTCAGTCATTAAACTTTTTCCCCCTGCTAAGGTTATTCAGCAGACATCTTGTGGGCAGCTAAACGATGGAAGGGCAAAAACCTCAAAGCATACTCATTCCACCTCACCCTTGCTGCTTCCGTCTATTTTATCTGGAAAGAGAGGAATCATCGTATGTTTATGGATTCGAGGACTCTTAACGAAACCCAAATGGTTACCCAGATTTCTGTGGCAGTCTCGGGGAAGATAGAGCAATCCCATAGTGCCGTTACTGTGCAGGACAGACAGATTTTGGAAAGGTGGAATATTATTAGTTCAAACTTGCATTCGGATGACTGGATTTCTGGTTGACAATCGGATGGTTTGATGGTGTGCTTTTGTTAGTACCTCGAGCGACTGATACCGTGCTGAGGCCGGAGTGCCTTTCTTTGCTGGTGATTTTACGTTTACAAAAAAAAAAGCTGGAGTGCTTTTTGCTGGACGGAGCGTTTATTGGACGGAGTGTTCTGTTTTACTTGGACGGAGTGGCTCTGTTCTTTTATCCAGAGCCTTATATCCGGAGTGCCCTCTTGTCCTTTTAAAGGACGGAGTGGCCTTGTTTCCTTTTTTGGAGACCTTTATAAAAATAATATTAAAAAAAACAATCAAGTCCCTGAAGGCTAGAGTGCCTTATGTCTTTAAAGACGGAGTGACCTTTCGTCTTATCGTATCCGGAGCTCTAAAAGGACGGAGCAATCCTTGAAGGCCGGAGTGCTTTTCCTTCACTAAAAGGCTGGAATGCTTTATGTTCTTCTCGGATGGAGTGACTATGTGCGCTTTTTCGGAGTGCCTCTTTACCCTCTATTGGACGGAGGGCTTTCTCACTTTGGACGGAGTGACATTGTTGCGCTTCCCAGAGTTCCTTTGTTCCTTTAAAGGGCGGATGGCCTTGCTTATCTCTAAGGAAGGAGGGGATCACCAAATCCCCTCAATTTCTCCATTTGGTTGCAGATGCTTGGTCGGATGACACCAATGGCACACCAATGTTCCGACTGGTGTCTCGACTTAAGAAGGTGAAAATGTCACTGAAAAAGCTCAATGTCCATGAGGGCGATGTCCACGAGGAAGTTATCCGCTCGAGGAACAAGCTTGAGGCTATTCAAAGTCAATCTCCTTCAAACCTCGAGTGTTATCACGTGGAACACAGCTGTAGGGAAGCTTACCGTGCTGCTCTGGCTAATGAAGCCGACCTTATCAGGCAAAAAGCTAAGATAAGGTGGCTCAAATAGGGTGATCAGTGCAATAAATTTTTTTTCAAGACTGTTAATGGGAACAACAATAAGAATCGGATTATCTCCCTCCTTGATGATGCTGGGAATCCTACCGCTGGAGTCGAGAATGTCCAAAATCTGATTGTGAATCACTTTAGTAAGATTCTTAGGTCCGGGCATACGTATGGATCGGCTGACGAGGACCGGCTTCGCCCCTACATCCTTCACACTGTTCCTGAATCGCTAATGGCCCCCCTTGTTGGTCCGGTTAACGATGATGAGATGCGAAAAGTGATTTTTTCCATTGGTGACTATCGTGCCCCGGGTCCTGATGGTTTCAGTTCCAATTTTTTTAAGTAATCGTGGGACATTGTCGGCTCATCTGTCTGTGAAGCTATTCGTGATTTCTTCAATCATGGAAAGCTTCTCAAACAAATGAACTCGACGATTATTAGCCTGATCCCAAAGGTCCAGTCTCCTCGTTTGGTATCTGATTACCGTCCCATATCATGCTGTAATGTCATCTACAAAGTTATATCGAAGATCATTGCAAATCGGCTTAAGATGACATTACCTTATCTGGTTGATAAGTGTCAAACGACTTTTGTGGCTGGGCGTCATATCAGTGACAACATCCTCCTGGCCCAAGAGCTCCTCTATAGTATCATCTGGGTCATGACCCACCCAGATGTACTATGAAAATTGACCTCATGAAAGCCTACGACTATGTACATTGGGATTTTATTATCTCTATTCTGACCATTATAAAATTTCCACCTGAAATGGTCAACTGGATTAGGCAATGTATATCTACCCCCTTGTACTCTGTTAATATTAATGGGAAAGTTGTTGGATTTTTCAGAGGGGGCAAGGGTCTCCGCCAAGGTGATCCCATCTCTCCATACCTCTTTGTCCTGATGATGGAGGTGTTGAATGGGATTATTGAATCCAAGGCTCGTAGGAATGATAACTTCACATTTCATTGGAATTATGAAGTGACTCATACTGTCATGCTTGCTTTCGCCGACGACCTTCTCCTCTTCTCTCATGCTAATATCTACTCTATTTGGATTCTTAAGGATTGCCTTGAGGAATTTCATTAGCTCTCTGGCCTTTCAGCGAACATAAATAAGAGCGAGGCTTTCATATGCTCTAAAGACCCATCCCTCATTCAGAATATCGTTGACATTTTGGGGTTCAAAGTGGGCTCTCTCCCCATTAGGTACCTGGGTGTCCCTCTGATTACTACCAGGCTTTCGATTCAGGATTGCAATGCCCTCACTGAGAAAATTACTCGCCGCATCAAATCATGGAAGAACAGGTGGCTCTCCTTCGGGGGTCGTTTGCAACTGGTTGCCTCTATCCTCTCATCCGTCCACCTCTATTGGGCATCAATCTTCATCTTGCCCAAATCCATCCTAAATCAGATCGATTGCATTATGAGGCGTTTCCTGTGGAATGGCTCTACCGACAGGAAAGCTAATGCCAAAGTAGCCTGGACTGACATTTGTTTCCCGAAGAGTGAAGGTGGGCTGGGGCTCAAGAATTTTCAGGCTCAAAATAAAGCCCTCATTTGCAAACTCTTATGGCGTATCATGTCAAAGGATCCTGATTCGGCCTGGGCTTCATGGATCCACAAAACTAGAATCAAAGACCAATATATCTGGACCCTCAAAGTCCCTGATTCAGCTCCATGGAGCTGGAAAAAGATCATGAATCTCCGTTCCTTCATGTGCTCTCATTCTATTAAGATTATTTGTGATGGGGCAGATACATTTATTTGGCATGACCACTGGCACCCTATGGGCCCGCTCAGCAGGGTTAGCACGGACCGTATTCGTATGGTCACGGGCTTATCTTGGGACGCCAAGGTCTCTCATATAATGAGAGACGACCGTTGGGCTTGGCCTAACCCGTATGATCAGGAGGTCTCTAGTCTCGCTGAGAACATGCCCCATTATCTCTCCAACATCAAACAAAAAGACTCCTTGAGATGGGACGGGAGCCCGAATGGTATCGTTTCGACTAAGTCTGCCTACCTCCTTATCCACCCGTCCAAGCCGAAACTGAGCTGGACCAACTTAGTCTGGGGCACCTTCCATATTCCTGCCCACGCCTTTACTCTTTGGTTGGCTATCAAACGCAGGCTAAATACCAACGATCGTGTCCGCGGTATTCCAAACCTTTCCAACACATGCACTCTTTGTGACTCGGACGATGAAAATCATGAACATCTTTTTTTCTCATGTCCATTCTCCAATTCCATGTGGACCAATATCCAAAGGAAAGCTGGCATCCATTGGCCCTATCCTGAGTGGTCCCAAAACATTAATTGGGCTGCTCATATTTGGACAGTAGGAATCTTATTGCCATTTCCAAACGTCTGTCTCTTGCTGCCTCTGTATATTTTATTTGGAGAGAACGTAATAATCGGATCTTTGAAAAATCTTCCCCTCAAGATATTTCCCAGATTTGCTCTCAGATAACCAATGCGGTTCGGGACAAATTGAAGGCCTCCGTGCCTTTTGATGGTCGCCTTAACCGTTCG